>VYZT01015840.1:37207-112456 GCA_013400735.1 Pomatostomus ruficeps
AAAAAAAAAAAAAAAAGACAACCACCACTCTGTGGTTTTACTCAGCTGCAGCACAAAACCACCCCAGCGGAGCCTGGAGAGCGCCGGGAGCGAAGCCCTCGCCTGAGCCCAGGTATTTCCGTGGGGAAGAGGGGCAGCGAGGGGCCGCGTGACGGCGGCAGCCCCCGCGCTCTGCCAGGACCCCGCTGCCGGCTGGCACAGGGCCAGGCAGGATGGAGCCGGCTGTAGGAATCATCAGAGCTGGAGAAATCCGGACACCGCACTCGCCACTCTGCTCTCCCACTGCCACCCCGTGCTGATAAACCCCCAGTGCCCAGGGCAGCGGCATCCTGGAAAGAGGGAGATGTTTGCCCGTTGAGAGGCTGGAGGAGGATGGGGGTCTCTGGGGACCCCAGCAGAGCAGCCTGGCTTGCCCGGGTGCCACCAATGCACCTTTTGACCGAGCAGAGCGGGCAAGGTTGGATTTTGGGGCAGAAAGTTGAGATCTTGGCGGTGGTTGGTGCTTTGCAATCTGCCATGTAAACCCCGCCACAGAGATGGCTGGTGCGGCTGGATAACGTGGGAGCGCCTGTGCTCTGGTTTCAGCTCATTTTCCTCGCTGTCATTAGTTTAAATTTCCGAGGGAGCCTGGGCTTGGCATCAGACGCTGACATCCTTTAATTTAACAAATGCAAAAACGGGACCGTTTCCAAGTGGAGTGATTAGAAACGTCCCGCTCCGTCCCGCAGCCGCGGTGCCGGGCGCTGGCCGGGCCGTCGCCCCGCGCTGTCACCGCCACCCCGCTCCCCCCGCCGCCGGGGCTGCGGCTGAGACCTCCCACACTCGTCACACGCGTGTGACATCCCATCCCCACCGTCCCTGCCCCGCTGCTCAGCGCTGCCGGGAGCTGCCGGTGGGCCCGGCTGGCAAGGAGCAACAGGGGGGGATGGATGCAGGAGCGCGGCTCGCCGAGGGGAGGGACGGGGCCGTGCCCCCCGTGCCACCCACCGGGATCCCATCACCCCTTCGCCCTGGCAAGGGCCTTCTCCGCCTCCGGGTTTGTGCGTGTCCCCCTTAAGCTGCTTAATGAGGGTTAAGAAGCTAACGGGCTTATTTCCAACAATGATTTCCATAGCTCTGCAGGTGTCCCTGGAAGCGGAGCGGCCCCGCTCCCACCCGGGAGCATCCTGCTGGTATTCCCACCAGCCAGCCCGTGCTGCCATGAGCTTGTCCGTGCTCAGCCGGCTGCCTGAGTCAAACCAGGGCTGTTTCAGGGAGCTTTAACACCCTGTTACAGAGATCCAGGCTGTGGTTTGGGCAGGGAAGTGGAGTAGGGGGTGGCATCCCTATGGATACATCCCCCACCGCCCTGGTCCCTCTCGCTCTGCCTCCAGAGCATCTCTGCAGCATCCCTGGGCGGTCGCCTGGAGACGGCCGCCGCGGGTTGCCACAGCGACGGAGCCTTCGCTCAGCATCCCTCCAACTCCGCAGCCTTGGCCGAAGTTGGGCGAGAGAAAAATATCCCAGAGAAGGGACTCCATCCTCCCCTCGGGCAGCAAGCGCAGGGCTGGGGAAACTGAGGCAGAGCCGCTGGAGTTGGAGGCAGCTGTGCGGTGATGGAGAAGGGTTTGGAAGTTGCCTGTGGGGTGTAATGGGGTAAAGAGTGGTGGAAATGGGGCTGGAGGAGGGCAGGGGGTGCCTGCAGTCTCTGGGGGTGATGGTCAGCCCTTTGGGGGGCAGGTGCTGCTGCAGCACCTCCACACGTGTCCTCCCAGCAGCAGCCATCCACGGTCACCATGGCAATGTCGGCTGTGCTCAGGTTGTCACCTGTCGTGACATCCAGCACGTGCTGGGATGGGCTGGAGGGTTCTGCACACCCTGGGGGCATCAGCCACCCAGAACCCTGACAAAAACTTGGTGTCCCCTACACAGGATGGGGAGACTGGCCACAGAGCCATCAGGGTCCCTCAGGGATGGGGTCCCACAGGGTGACAGGGTGGCACAGGCTGGTGCCTGGCCCTGGGGACCCGTTGCAGTGAGGGAGAGGAGGGTGAAGCCCTTTGGGGTGACAGTGGCAGTGGTGTCCCCGCCAGCCCCGCCACGGAGGGTGCCCCCCATCCCAAGCCTATAATTACAGACGCTGTCCGTGGAGGGCGAGGAGAGGTTACGTAACTTCGGCGTTTGGAAAATTCTTTCTGCTCCCTTATCGGCTTTATAAATATCTCGACCTGGGGCCAGGCCAGGCAGGGGGGAAGGCGATGACAAGGGCTGCTGCCAGTCCCCACGCTCGGGCCCCTCCAGCCACTGTGCCTCAGTTTCCCCATCTCTGTGGACAAAAGCATCCCTGCTTCATCCCGCTGCTGAGCTAAGGAGAGGGATCTGTGCTGCCTGTGGGAGCAGTGAGTGTTTTTCCCCTCCAGCAGAAAAAAAGGGTGATTTTTCATCCTCTCCTGGAATAGGCTTGAGGGTTCTTTTGGGTCACAGACCTCATTAAGTGGCAAGACCAAAGAACAAAGTTCCTGCCTGCAGCGCTTACTCTCTTGCCCTAATCTGGTATCACATCCTTCAGGTTTGAATTTGTTGCGTCCTTCTGGCTGGTCTTTCGTGTCCTAAAATTCCCTGGGTGGGGGCCATGCAGTGCCTTAGCCACTGTGTTTTCCCAGCAAGATGCTGGGGTGGGTACCTGCCCTGTTCCCCCTGCTCCATGCAGCGCCACACCAGCCCTCCTGACCCCTGCCACTGGCACAGCCATGCCAGGGGACAGCGGGATGCTGGGGCACGGCTGCTGACCACTGCAGGATGTGCAGGGTTTGAGGGGGGCTGGAGCAGGTCCCCTGCTCACGTGCACTCGCATTTACGCCACTTGCAGAGCTCTGTGCCCGCGGGGATGTCGGAGGGCGGCCGGGGCCGTGTCGATAGGAGCGCGCACGGCACACACAGCCAAGGGCGGCCGGGCCGGCGTTGTGTAACTCTCCGTGAGGCTCTTCACCAGGGGCATGTCCCCATGTCCCAATGCCGCCAGACTTGTCATCCTCCCCACTGCCACCAGACTTGGCCCCTGCCCCAGCCACAGGGTTCTTTTGCTCCGTGCCCTCCCGTTGCCACCATGGCCACCCAGCCATGCCAGGATGCTGTGTGATGTCTATTTTTACCCCTCCAAAGGATGCTGGCGGGCAGGACCAGGACCCCAGGGGCTCTGCAAGCTATTGTGGGTGGCAGCAGCATGACACCACCTTTATCTCCCCAAATTTTCCCTTGACAGCATTTTGGGTTTGCCTGGTGGTGCCCTTCTCCTTGTCAGCCCGGGCGTGCACGCACAGCAGTGCCCAGGCTCACCAACGCTGGGCTTTGCACTCGCCTTGTTCATTGTAGGGTTGCCCAAGGACACACGTGGGGGTTGTTATTTTAGGGCTGGCCAAAAAAGAAATAGGGATCCCTCCATTGCTGTTGTGATCCTGCAGTGTGTGCCTGAGTGAGCCACCCACCAGTGACCTGCTCTGTGCAAAGGAGCAGGAGAGGAACACAGGCAGGTGTGCACCAAACCTTGATGGTTTAAAAATGACCTTTTAAATGCCCAGATCTCTGCCACGGGGTCTGTGTCTGCTGAGCTCCTTAACAACGGAACCCGAGATTGGGGCACAGAAATAATGGGTCATTTTAGGGACCTCGGTGTCTGTCTGGTTCCTTCATGGCCACCTCAGTTTGAACAGGGCTTTGCAAGCAAGGTGGGTGCCCTGGGAGGGACAACGGGTGCCCTGGGATGTGGCAGTGGGTGCCCTGGGTGGTGGCAGTGGGGTGTCCCACAGGACCTTACCCCCAGGCTGTGGGCTACCAGCCCCAGTGGATGCTGATGTTGGGCAGAGATTTGACTTCTTGTTGTCAGGGCCAGGCTGAGAGGGCACCCATGGCCGGTCCCCGTGGGCAGGGAATGAGGGAGGATTAATTGAGTCTCTGATCTCTGACGGCGAGGGGGGACGGGAGCAGTGACCCCCCCAGCGTTACGCAACGCCTGTGCTAAATCTTCATGCAGCAGATAAAGACGGTCCCCAAAATACCCTGCCCTGCCTTCGCTGCCCTTCAGCTACTTGGGTTTGGGGTCATGCCTGAAGTTTGGGGTTGTCCAGCTCTCCGGTGACAGCAAGGAAGGGTTGAAAGGGCAGAAACGTGGGGACAGAAACCTGCTACACCCTGGGAAGGAGATTTCCTCCAACCAGGCTCAGCTCGAGGAATGAGAGCGTTAAAGGGAGCCCTTGCAGGATTTAGAAGACACTGAAACTCATGAACTGATGTGGGCAGAGCCATGAGCTGGAGGAAAACAAATAGCTGCAAAAGCAGTGCAAAGGCCTTTTTTGTCTTGATGCTGGACAGCATCACGAGCGTGCCAGGGGACTTGGACAGCCCCAGCAGAAAAGGAAGGGGATTTTTCTTCCTCTCCTGGGAAGATGGGTTTTGTGTCATGGCCATCATTAAATAGCAAGAACAAAGTGGTCTTGCCTTGGAACACCGACTGCCTGGCACCGCTGTCTGATCTACCACTTTGGAATGTGTCTCATCCTTCTGGCTGGTCCTTCGCTTCCCAAAAGTCTCTGAAATCCCCTCCAAGCTGCTTCTATTCCATCGCCCCTGAGACCACTAAGGCATCTCGGTCTCCCCACCACTGTCACCCCGCGGTTGCCCTCCCTGCCCCTCGGAAATGCCACCAAAGGTGCACATCCCCCTCGCTGGCGGTGGCTCCCCGGGGCCGCGGCCGAGGTGCCAGCTCCTGTACATGTAGGGAAGCAGCGAGGCTGTAATCTGAGCTCGGGAGCAATTAGGCAGGACATCGGCAAAGTCCCCGCCGCCCGCCCGCCCGCTCCCTCGGCCGCCGGCACCGGGCTCAGCATCTGCGGCTCTCGCTGCGACCCCGGGGTAAGTAGAGCCAGGAGGGCGGCTCTTCCCGGGCTTGGCGTGTCCTTCCTCCCCGTTTCCCTCCTCCTGGGGTTGACAGTCACGTTCAGGGCTCTGCTGACACCTTAGCCCACGGCAGTGCCAGAGAGCCCTGGCAACACAGCATTCCAGGGGTGGAAATGACAACTTTACCCTGGCACGGCCACGGAACCAGGAAAACGGCCTGGGATAGTGGGACACGGGCTGTATTTCCCACCGAGAGCTGAGCAGTTGTTAATGTTTTGATGGAGCAGGAGTGACAGTGGGTTTAAGGTCGGAAAAAGAGTGGAGGGTGCTGATGAGCCGATGACGGCTCAGCCTCGCTTACATCCCAACTTTCCTGGCTGGAAGGGATGTGTGTATCCCGAGCTGGTTCTCATGGTCACCCTTGCTCCTTTCCATGCAGATTCCCGGCTGGAATGCCACCTCGGGGAGATGCCACCGCTCTCCCCACAGCTCCTGGCTCCGGCTGGCAGCTCCATCGCTCCCAACCTGCCGCGTGTTGTGCCTTCAGGATAAACATTTCCTGGGCGCGGGCTCTGCCCACACACGCGATTTCCCTGGCGCGGGAGACACGGCTCCTGGAGTGGGGGGGTTTGTGTTAGGTGAGAACAAGTGAAAACCTGCCTTGGGAGTAATGGGATTTGGGAAACAGGCCTCGATTGGAACCGGGCGAGCGGGAGGTACGGGATTAGCCCTGCCGCGGGCTGAACGAGGATGAGTGGATCCAGATCCGTCATCTCCTGCCTCTGACCCTGAGGTGTGAGAGGGCTCTCGAAATAATCCTTGCCTGTGATATCCCAGGGATGCTTCCAATCACTGGTGTTACCTTCAGGATAGGAACCCCTCAGCACCGCGGCCCTCAGCTCGTTTCCATCTGGTTGGTGATCAAATCCACTTGGAGACATTTGCCCTTTCTGCTTCGCTTTCCCCTTTCTTCCCATGGTGGTTTTTAGCAGCTGGATGCTCCCCGCTTGGTCAGGGCCAGGGCTGGGGCAGGGGTGTTGCGTATCCCCTGAGCCTCTTGGCATGTGCTGGATGGGAACCTGCCATTCCCAATGGAAATCCGTGTCCCTGCAGAGGCCCCAGCCATGGCAGGCAGGAGCGTGGCCGGCTGATCCCAGCTCTGCCAGCCTCTGCCTCAGCCCCACTGCTGGGGAGGGTTTGGGGCTGGAACTGGAGCCCAGCACGTGTCCGGATTTGGGAACAGGCGGGAGGGACCGGGGCCATGTGATGGAGACGCCCCAAGGTCACCGACCCATCCAAGAACACCCTCTAGCCCACATGATCCAGGGATGGGGTTTTTTGGGAATGAAGCCCCCAGCACAGCACAGCCTGGGCAGAGAGTGGGACTTTCTTGGGGAGTTGTACAACCCGCCGGCACCCTGGGCACTGCTGGGCTGGGTGACACTTCAGTTGTAAGCCCTGGACACCTCCCAGCCATGAGTCCCACCCAGGGAGGGCTCCTCTTCACCCTCTAAAGACCCCACTGATCCAGCACCAGCCATCTCCATCACCAGAGTCCCAACCCCACCAGCTCCTGAGGCTCCCGGGACACTGGTCACGGTGGCAGGACATGGGGAGTGGGGACAGGGCATTGCTGCTGCAGAGCCTTAATTTGTGCGGCGCCGGGGCTGCTGGGAGCAGCTCTCTGACGTCCTGCGGGTCAAATCCTACTGCCTGCAGGGTCCGGAGCACCAGCAGGCTGGGAAACCTCCCCTCCCCCTCGCTAAATCCCTTCCCCAGCGCAGGACAGTAGGTTACGGGACTTGACCAGAGGTTGGATTTAAGGAGATTACAATTTCTCCCCCAGGATAATCTAGAAATTCAATTAAAACTCTCTGTCTCCCGCCCGGGCTGCAGCAGGGCCCCAGGGCACCCTGTGCCCTGCAGCCATGGCCGGGGAGCGCTGGGGTCCCCCCGGGCACACACCAGGTAAGGGCTGACCCTTCCTCCGCAATCCGGCCAGAGTACCCCCTGCCTGGGGAGGAGCTGGGGCTCTGCTCCTTCCCGGGGAGATTTCCTGGGATATTGACACCCGTCCTCTGAGCCGGGGCAGCTGGGGGGCTGCGGGGGTGTTCAGAGGGCTGTGGGGAGGGGTAAGGGGGTACCCCAGAGCTTTGGGTGGGTGTCATGTGGACAGGGCAGTCTGGCTGCATCCCCTGGGGTTTTGGGGCACCCTTCAGCAGCCCCTGGTATGGGTGGTCCCTGCCAAGGCCTGCACCCCCCCTTGCCCTCATCCTTCCAGCCTTGTCCTGTTGTCCGGGCTTACAGATGGAAAAGCAGTCTGTGTTTTCCAGGAGAGTGAGATGGGATTTCAAGACCTGGGCTGGCTGTGGGTTGGGGTGACTGTGGGTGCTGTGGCATTCCCAGGTCCCTCTGACACTGTCCTGCAGCCGGACAGGGGGACAGCACCGGGAGCAGTGGGAGGCAGTGAGGTTGGATTTAAAGCCCTGGGGTTCTGTCGCTGCAGGGGGTGGCTGCTGGAACAGGGATGGACACTGGAGATGGAGCAGACACGGAGGCAGCTGGGCTGGGATGCTCAGTCCCACATCACACCGTGGAGTTTGGGGCAAAATGAGTGCTCAGTGCAGCCTCTGAAAGGACCTTTCCCAGGATCTCTCTGATCCACGGCACATTTAGCAGGAGTTTTAGGGTGCTTAAGCACCAGCCCATCACCCCGCAGAGGCCACCTGGCCCCAGTGGTGACGAATGCTGCACGTGGTCCTCCCGTACCCGTGGCATCCACACGTGGCTCGGGGGTACAGGGATGAGCCAGCATCTCTCCAGGCACCCCGTCACCTCCGGCCTTGCCACCAAGGGCCTTCCTTGTCCCAGGTGCCTCAGTTTCCCTTCTGCATGGGCCACCAAGGCTCACAGACAGCGATTTCTCAGCTGCTTGTTGGAAATAGGGGAGTACATGGGGGTCCTGGGGAGGGTTGTGTGCCCGTGGTTGTTTTCTTCCCATATCCCTTCCAAAACAGATCAGTTTTTTCTCATTAGGGATGCACTGTGGTGGGAAACTCTTTCCTGTCCTCCCTGGCAGTGGAGGGCAAACAAGGGGCCATTTATTCTCATTTATCCTTTATATGTCCTGACCTGGCCTGCCTTGTGCTGACCCTTAATTTATCGGCAGTGCTCAAAGGCAGGGCGTTGTAGGAGGGAGTTTTTCAGGCATTGCTGCTGCCCCGGCGTGGCTCGGGGAGCCCCCCTCGGTTTGTGGGTGCCCGGTGCCCGGTGGCTTTGTCGGGACGGGGCGAGCAGGGGAGATTTGTGCTCCCTCGGCTGTGCCGCACGCAGAGCTCCCTCCTCGCCGCTGACATTGCTGTCCTGCCGCTGGGGCATGAAGGGCATCGCCGCGGGAGATAGCAGCGTTATCTCCCGGCGCAGGGCAGCGTTATCTCCGGCGCAGGGCGGGCAGCAGCACCGAGGGTGACCTGCTCGCACCGTCCCCTCCCGGCCGGTCACCTCTCCTGCCCCGCGCACAGGGGACCCGCAAACTCTTCATCCCCACACTCAGCTTCCCCGGAAGCTTCCACATGGAATCCATGGAAGTGCGCACACTTCCATGAGAAAATCCACGCTGGGAGGCTGCGGGAGGGGGGTGGCAGCCGGAACGCGTCCCCTCCAGAGGTGCAGGGAGAGGTGTGATGATAAATCGCGTTGACACCTTCAGCCGGTTCTAACTAATGACTTCCCCGGCACTCAACACATTTTCCCAGCGTGCCGGCTGTTCCGAATATTGCCGTAACATTTAACATCCCTTTTAAGAGAAAATAAAATAAATAAAATTAACGGTGCAGTTGGCAGATTGCTGGAGACACTCGGATTCTCGGCGGGGAACCGCTCCGCGCTGGGAGCCGGGTTGCTGCAGCTTCGAGGCAGGGGTTGTTGCCTCTCTTGTCAGCTCATTAGCTGGGGCAGTCCTCGGCGTCGCTTTCGGAGCCGCGGGGAGCCGGGGCCGCTCGTTCCCGAAACTCAGATCATGAGCCTGTTTTGTTTCCTGCGTGTTAACGCTGTTAGCTCTGCACGGGACGCGTGGCACGAACGGCAGGGAATGAACCCGGTCCTGCCCCACACCCAGCGTGGGTTTGTCTGCGCTGGAGCCGGGCTGGGAATGGGATTAACAGGCAGTGATTGTCAGGGGAAGTTTTGATTTTGCTCCTGTGAGGGAGAATTGTGACAGGCAGGTTTGTGACACTCCTGGGGAGCGGGCAGGGAGGGGGATGCACCTGCAGTAACACCTCTGGCAGCCCCCGGGGCAGGTCTGGCTGTGAGGGGATGCCAGGGTGGTGCTGGGGGATGCGCTCCTGGGCCAAGGAGATGTAGGGGGACCACGGGGATGTTGTCTCCAGCTGGTTCCCCGTCAGAGCCCGTCCAGCCGCGGGTTTCCATGTGTTTGCATGAGCCCTCTCCCAGCCTGAGCCTCCCGCAGCGGCAGCGTGGGGCTCCAGCCTTCAAAATTAAACCAAACCAGAAATTCAGCTTTCAGCGAACTCGAGAAAAGTGTATTTCCAAACAAAACTGTGCTAAATAAAGGACGAGCCGCAGGCGGCCGCCTGCTCCGGCGCATCCACTTTGCTGCCTTTATTTAGCTGCCGTCTCCCCAGGCTGCCGCTGCCGGCCTGGGACGGGGGGGTCTCTCCCCCCAGGAGCTTCGGGAAGGACTCAGTCCGGGAATGTGGGGTCCCGGACGGGAAACGGGCTGTGCCACAAGAACTTCCCTGGACCCAAAACAGAGGCGGCTCCTTGGGTGTCTCCTGGCATCATCCTGGAGCAGAGGGGTCCCTGAAACCCTGTGTGACATGGGAGGAAAGGGGAAGGGGAAGACCGAAGGAAGGAAGGAAAAGGAAGGGGTGCAGGCAGGGGGGAGCAGTGATGGTGACGGGGAGCCCGAGGGTCCCTGGAAACCCCAGCCCCAGGTGAGGGCAGCGCTGCTGCCTCCGCAGTCACCCGGGCACGGCTCCCCTTCCAGCACAGTTAATCCAGACCCCAGCTAATCCTCTCACAGGTCACCGGGGGCTCATTGCATTTTGTTCACTTCTCAAATGCATCTAGAATTAATTAAAATAAACCCAGACTCTAAATTCCTCCTGTGGCAAAAGCATTCCCTGTATTGCCCTGGGGCGAGCCAGAGGGGTGATAGAGGAGCAGCCTTTTCTGGCCCAAAATGCTCAGATCTCATTTAAAAAAAGAGGAGCAACGTTAATGGATGCAGCCAGGATGGACAGGAGGAAGATCAGGGTGGGAGACCAGGTTGTTGTTGGGGTAGCCAGTCTGACAGATCAGCTCTGCATGGCCACTCCGGTCCTGTTTGACTTCCAGGGACTATAAGATTGTAAATATTCGCCATTAATTTTAAATGTTTGTGCCTATTTTGTTCTCCCCTGTGGCTCTGAGGGAGAGGTTCTCGTTCATGTGTGAGCAATCCCTTGGTCTGTTGAGATGCCAACAAATAACTGTGGCTCTCGGAAAATCAACTTTGGGGACAAAACTTGGTTGTTCCAGGATTGCAGCAGGGGAAAATGTGTTGTTTGGGGTAAGGTGATGGCACACATGGGTCTGTCTCCAGCACCTGGGAGGTCTGGGCAGGTTTTAGTGCTCCTGCTTGTGGTGCAGGGCTTCTGGAGGGTTTCTTGATTCTCAGGCTGGATTTGGGGAGCATTTCAGTAAAAGGCAGTCCAGGGTATCATTGTGAGCTGGGATGATGCAGCCCCAGGCAGGTTGTGCCTGGCAAAGCTCCCTGGTGCTGGCTGGCCCTGGACACTGTGTAATGGAAAGGGTGTGTTTGTCCCAGCGTGTCCCCGGGCGCTGGAGCTGATTGCAGGAATCGACCGCATCGATCGGGCCGGCGGATCCGGCACAGCACGTCCAGCCCGGAGGCTTCGCTGCACTCCAGGCGTGAGCTGGGGTGTCAGGGGGGCTCTGCACCCATTCCCCCACCCGCCCTGTGCAGCTCTCACTGCCAGCAAGGCAGTTCCATCCCCAGTGGCACATCTCATGTCACTAAATAATAGGGTGACCCGTGGCAGGGGGTGGTTTGGGGAGAGTTCCTAAGGTGCCATCTCTTTGAGGTGCTTGGGATGTGCCACACGGCTTCTCCATGATCCTGTCCACTCCCTGATGCAGCTCCACGAGGGGCTGGGGGGTCCAGCAGCCTGGCAGGTTGTCACTGGGTTCCTCCAGCATGTGCTCACCTCCACCATGCAGCCCACCAGGCTCAGGCCACCTCTCCCATGTCCATGTCACCTCTCTCCCAGGCAAAGTTGAGTGTAGGTCCTTGACCCTGCAGCTGAACCTTCCAGAAGGGACCAAAACAGCTCCCCATTCCCCAGTGGCAGTTGTTCCTTCGTGAGCCTTGGCCAGCTGAACCCATCTGTGACCGTAGATGGCTCCGTGTCCCAATGGATACGTTGGGAAAGTTGCTCCTCAGGACATCTGCCCTGAGCGAGTGCCTTCCTGGGGCCTTCTCCAACCGGCTGCACGTTGGCTGTGTCCTCTCCCATCCCCGGGCAGGGGGACAGAGGTTAAATCCACATCTCCCTGTGCATTCCCTCGAGCCCAGAAGAGCTGGTGCTCCGAGGTCGGCGCTGGGCTGGGCGTCGATCCATCTGGCACGGGCAATGTGAACTGATGGAGCCGCTTCCAGGAGTACCTTTATTGATATCTGTGTCCCAAGGAGAACAGCTCGGCCTCTCTGCTCTCTTCTCCAGTGGCAGAGCTCGTGGGAAAAGCAAAGTGGAGAAACTCCAGGTTTTTCATCTGCTGGAGTTATTGAGTGTCCCACAAATGCAATAAGATTTGTTCACTCACTTTGTATCGTGGAAGAACAAAGTCTAACACCTTCTCCTTCCCCTCTGAGTGTTTTCTGGGAGCAGCCCAGCCGAAGAAGGGACAATTAGAGCAGTGTAGGAGGTTGTCACTCAATGTGCAGCCCCTCGGGTCCCTGTGCCGTGAGAGGTAACTGCCCTGTCTTTGTTTTCTCCTTGCAGAGCCTCTCACGGGATCCGCGTGGTGACGTGGCAGCCAAGACGCGGCACTTTGGGACTTCTCTTCCACCGCAGCAGAATTTGGGGGGTGGGCAGGGGTGGGGCAGGGGGACATTGGGAGTCGCAAGACCCTTCACCTTCACTGTGGGCCTGGCTCAGGGATGACTACAGGCAGAGTCAACCCTTACAGCATCGTGTCCTCCGAGGAAGACGGGCTGAGGTTGACCACCATGCCAGGTATCAACGGCTTTGGCAATGGGAAAATCCACACCAGGAGGAAATGCAGGAACAGGTTTGTAAAGAAGAACGGTCAGTGCAACGTGGAGTTCACCAACATGGACGACAAGCCGCAGAGGTACATTGCAGACATGTTCACCACGTGCGTTGACATCCGCTGGAGGTATATGCTCTTGCTCTTTTCCCTGGCGTTTCTGGTGTCCTGGTTATTGTTTGGGCTGATTTTCTGGCTAATTGCACTCATTCATGGAGACCTAGAAAACCCGGGTGGAGACGATACTTTCAAGCCTTGCGTTCTGCAGGTCAATGGCTTTGTGGCTGCTTTTCTCTTCTCCATCGAGACCCAAACGACGATTGGGTACGGCTTCCGCTGCGTGACCGAGGAGTGTCCGCTCGCCGTCTTCATGGTGGTGGTTCAGTCCATCGTGGGCTGTATAATCGACTCTTTCATGATTGGTGCAATAATGGCAAAAATGGCCAGGCCCAAAAAACGGGCCCAGACATTACTTTTCAGCCATAACGCGGTAGTGGCAATGAGAGATGGAAAACTCTGCCTGATGTGGAGAGTTGGGAACCTACGGAAAAGCCACATAGTAGAAGCCCACGTACGAGCTCAGCTAATTAAGCCCAGGATCACGGAGGAAGGGGAGTACATCCCGCTCGACCAAATAGACATTGACGTGGGCTTTGATAAAGGTTTGGACCGTATTTTCTTGGTTTCTCCCATCACCATTCTCCACGAGATCAACGAAGACAGCCCCTTGTTCGGGATCAGCCGCCAGGACTTGGAGACGGATGACTTTGAGATCGTCGTCATCCTGGAGGGCATGGTAGAGGCCACAGCCATGACGACGCAAGCTCGGAGCTCCTACCTGGCCAGTGAGATCCTGTGGGGCCACCGCTTCGAGCCTGTCTTGTTCGAGGAGAAAAACCAGTACAAAGTAGACTATTCCCACTTCCACAAAACTTATGAGGTCCCATCCACACCCCGCTGCAGCGCCAAGGACTTGGTGGAGAACAAATTCCTGCTGCCCAGCACCAACTCCTTCTGCTACGAGAACGAGCTGGCCTTCATGAGCCGCGACGAGGAAGAGGAAGATGACGACAGCCGGGGTCTGGAGGACCTCAGCCCGGACAACAGGCACGAGTTCGACAGGCTTCAAGCCACAATAGCGTTGGATCAGCGGTCGTACAGGAGGGAGTCGGAAATATGACTCTTGGTCCTTCCGTTGACTTTTCCAAGGGTATTTTTTTTCCTCCTCTAATCTCTTCCCCTACAACCCGCTCAAATTATGCAGAACAATGCAAGTGCCATAGGAATGCTTGAGAAATTAGTATCGTTCATAGTTTTCAGTTTCATCGCAATAACCACTGAGCGGTCTGCAGGAGGGGACGGTGGCAGGGCCACGGCGCGTCCCCCGCGCCCGGCGCCCGCGGCGGGGCCCACGGCTCTGGGGGATGGATGGATGGATGGACAGATGGATGGATGGATGGACAGAAGGAAGGATGAGGAGAGGAGGGTCCGTGGGGCGCGGGTAGGCGCTCGCCCCGCACGGCCCCGTGGGGCTTTGCTCTCCCCGCGGGGAAAACGCCAGCGTTTTCCTGGAGCCGAGCACTGCGAGATCCAAAAAGAGGAAATATCAGGAAACAAATCTTACTCTCTCTCTCTTTCTTTTTTTTTTTCCTTTTATTTTTTAACTGAGCAGCAACAACAAAACAATTGCTCCTTCGGCAGGCGGTCTGGTTCAGTTGCACAAGAACAACACTTGAAATAACATGCAACATTAATGTACTTCTTTTTAATTTGGGGAAAAAAATGGGGGAGGGAGGTGAGAGGGTTTTTAATTTTTTCACCGCACCGTTTGGAAGACTGTTTACCAAAATAATAATAATAATTATTATTATAATTATAACAATAATAATAATAATAATAATAATATTAAATCTGAAAGAAGTCATTCAGTATTTTTTAAAAATGAACAAGGGAATGAAGAAGCCACCGGGGTCCTTTGAGGGGGTGACTTGTTGGGTAGATGCAAGAGCTAAAAGCCAAGATTGCGTCCAATTTTGGGGTGGTTTTTTACCACTGGCATGGCTTCATAGACAGAAAAGAGATGCAAGTGACCGGAGGTCCGTGGCAGTGAAAACAAGTAGAGGAATTATTGATGAAGGAGGTAATAAGGATAAACAGGACTGTGAGAGAAAAAAGCATTGTAAACACAGTAATTAGCCAGTTTCTGGAAATGTTGGGTTTCAGGGTGGAAATGGGGTCAGGAGCATCAGCTGCTGAAGTGTTGGATCTCCCCCAACATCTCTGATGGGGAATTCATAAGGTTCACCATAACTGGGACAAAACAGTGAAAAGCACAAAAATGAGAGTGGAAAGCTCTCAAAATCGGGCATTTCCCCATTTTTCTGACCAATTTGGTATTTTTCTTCCTTGAAGAATATTTTCAAATGCGGAAATCAATGTGAAAGTCTTCTTGTTGGGCTGCACTTCTCCTAGTACTGGAGCCATGTCCGTGCCAGGCTGGGCTTTATGAATTCCCAGCCCACCAGAGAGTCCTGCTTCAGAGGCAGATGTTTTCCCCAAAACGACAGATGCCAGTCGAGGAAGTCACCCCATCTTGCGCTTCAGCCCATCCCTGTGTCCCAGCCTCAAGGTGGATTGTGCCTTAGAGATGCGAACTCATCCCGTGTCCCAGCCCTTCCCCACAGCCCCCATCCTGCATCCCCCCCTCCGGGTGACGCCCCTTTCGCTCTGCAGCACCCACACCCCACCATCCACCGCTTTTCAGGCTGCCCTTGGTGACAGCCTGGTTTAGCTTTAGCTCCGGCACAAGGCAAAGCCCCCCGTGCGTGGGACGCCTTCGCTCCTGCCCCGCTCCCCACAGAGGGAAGGAGTCAGGAAGGTGCAGGTTTGTGGGTCCCTTCATCCAGCCGTGCTGCTCATTGGTGCTCTGGGAGCCAGAATCTGGCTCCCTGCTGGTCCCTGTGGCCATGGGAACGGCTTTGTACCCATGGGCATCCCGCATCCGAGCCCGGGCATGGAGCCCGTGGGGAGAGGGGCTCAGCAGTGGGGTTCCCCGCGGCATTTCAGCTGTGACGGGCTCCCGGTGCTTTTCCCCCCACAGGGAAGCCGTGTCCTGGGGTCAGGACTTGCTGTGGCGTGTCCAAACATGGGTGGCAGAAGCAGGAGTTGTCCTGTGTCCCCATCCCCATCTTCTTCTTGCCAACGGCTCTGGGGAGGGTCTGTCCTGTGCCACCGAGCTGGGGACAGGGACATCGACCCTGCTGAGCTTCTTCCCACCAGTGTCTGTCACCGTCACCCCACACTGCCCACCAACTGCTCTGCTTTTGGCTTCCACTAAAAAACTCCGGGAGAAAACCACCCCGGGGGCAGCGCTGGGAGGCAGCTTTTCCAGCACAGAGTGCCCCAAACGCGCTGTCCCCAAAAGTGGGGACGTGTAGGAACGTGCCATGGAGCTCCAGCCATGACATTTCTGTTTCTAAGGCGGCGAAGGCGGATGCCATCCCATCACCGATCCCTTTGCTCCTGGGGGTGTGGTTTTACCCCCTGCTTTTTGCACCACAGCATCTTGGGGGGGGGCGGGTGGGCAGGATGGAGGGGGGGCAGAGAGATTTTGTGTGAGCACTACTTATTTATTTTTTTAAAACAAATGCTTTTAAGTGGTTTTAGGTTCTTTTGAATAAATAATAATTATTAAAAAAAAAATAAAAGGTGCACATCTTGCTGCTGTAGAGTTCTCAGAGGGTTAACTTCTTTATAAATATATATATATGTATCACAGTAAATATTTGTATAAAAACGAAAGAGAAATAGAGATGTCTTTAAGTAAATTATTGCTTTTAAAGAAACTTCTATGATTGTACAGTGTTACCTGGGAGAATAGAATAATATATACAGATGTATTTTTAAACTGCTGTGTAGGAGGATGTGAACTGGGACAGGGAGCGCCCGTGGCTGGCACAGTGAGGGGATTTCGGAGCTCCCCTGGCTCCTGTTCACGCACCCCCTGCCCCAAACCCTGCTAGTGAGGGCCTAGCTCTGCTGAGGTGTCCTGTATCTACTGTATAGTCCTTGTCCTGACCATGGACCACGCCGGTACATAGTGTATAAATATTATTTTTGCCTACCTGTGAGTGCTCGGAGCTACTGGTCTTTTCTCCTACCACCAGGGAGCATCGGGAAGGCTGCCCAGCCGTAGTTTAAATCCCATCCGTTGAAAAAGAAAGGGGTAAAAAAAAAAAATAAAAAAAAAGAAAAGGTGGGAAAAGCCACCCAAGTTCGGCCCTCGGGTTTCCTTAGGGGGCCGGGAAGGCACAGGGATGCTCTGGGGACGTGGGGTTTTGTGGAGTGGAATCCCTGTGAGATGAGAAGGGGCTTGGAGACGAGCAAGGCGAAATGTCCCCACCCCAAATAACCAAACCAGCCGCCGGCCATTTCCTCGAGCACGCCAGCTCCATCCCTGGGGTTTACACCTGATCCTTGGAGGATGGCAGGAATCTGAGGAAGGAGAGAGCCGCTAATCCTCTTGGCCAGCACCCCGCAGGGATTGCCCCGGGCCGGGGCTTGGGGGCTGGAGCTGCCTCTGCTCCCACTTGGCTTCCTCCTAAAAACACCCCAGTGAGAGCCGACAGCAGCCCCAAATCCACCTCTGGGAAGAGCATCCTGTGCCCTGGCAGACAGGGGTCCCTGCTCGGCCGGGGAGCGTGCCCAGGGCCATCGGGACGAGCCTTAGCTTCTCATCACCGAATTTAGTGCACTTTGTCTTTTAGGGCTGGGACAATCACTTAGCGCTCGACCTTTCGCGATTCGGTGCCTGCTTGGCCTTCAAACCTTTTGTAGGAGATGATTTCAGAGCCACCTTTTCTATCTTTAATAAGGCAGAACAAATACATTTATTTTTAAACCCTCGTCCTCTTTCCTTTCCTCTCGTGCTGACAACCAAAAGAGTCCCCCCTGTGTGTGTCCCCTCCCTGTTTCTTGCACACCGAAACGAGCGTGTGGCAGCTGTGTCCGGCATTCCGGCCGCATCCTGCTCTCCCACCCCCCAATTCAGGAATTCTGCCACGGGGGGGTTGGCACAGGGCAGGATCCAGACGTGTCAGGACGTGGGACGGTGCCCGACCCGATGCCACCCATCCCCTCGCCCACCAGCTGTGCACATCTGTCCTGCCGCCCACTCCCAGGGCACCATCTCCCCTCCATCTCCCCCCCAGTGCTCCCCAGGCTTGGCCCCACGCGGGTTTGGGGACAGAGATCCGGCACCAGTTCACACGGGCAGGTTGGCAACTGGGAGCACTGGTTTCCCAGGGGTAAAACGCTGAGTCTGTTCGCTGGGGCGATGGCGGTAGAGAAGCCGAGGGATGCAATGAAGTATCTGTACCTTTTCCACCTCCGGTGTTTCTCTGTCTCATTGCACATATATTTGAGATATATGTGACAATGTATATATATATTTGTAAAATGTATTTCAGACGACAAAACTGGCCAATTTTATGTTATTTTAAATATATTATATATATTATATATAAGAGTCTCCAAAAGATATAAATAGACTAGAGAAAATAATATAAATATGTAATAAATGTATTTTGATCTATTTAAAATATCTCGCGTCATGCTGTGTATTTTAAAGATCATAGCGAAGTGTCTGCCTGTAGCCAGCTTCCAACGTGTTTCCAAGTCTGTCAGTTGTCACACATGCAGGATATGTGGAGCAAACTTTGAGCGAGACTGGGGCCAGCAGGACAAACAGAGATTATTTTTGAGAGCCTTTAACAAACATCCATCCTGCTGCCTCCAGGCAGGAGCAGGAAACACACACCTGGATTTTTTTGGGGAGGGTAATTTTGAGGAATGCTCAGAATCACGGGGGGCTCTGCAGAGTCCCCCCAAGCGCAGCCCCTCCCCTGGTTCCACTCGCTCCGGTGCCCTGCCCTGATGAGCCCACGGCACCAGAGCGGCTCAGCCGTGCAGGGAGCCCGGAGATGGGAAATTGTGTCTGGAGCCCAGGCAGAACGAGCCCAGTCATCCAAGACCGACCCAACAAATCTTCCCAGAGCGACCTCAGTCCCCTTGGGCTCTGCGAGGATCTGTTTCCTACGGGCATTGCCTCCCGTGGGGACCTCAGGGGACATCACGCCGTGCCCAAGTGACAGTTTAAATGTCTTTAATGGCACGTCACGGCTGGAGGAAAGCGGAGACAGGGTGTGAGATGCTATTTGCGGAGAGGTTAATGGCCTGGTGGACACGGAGCCCCTGGATTTGCCATCCTGGATTTTCCTCCCGGCTTTCACACCTGGCTGCCGCAGGGAACGGGGCTCGTGTACTGAGATAACCCGGGGAAATGATCCATCAGCATTCCTCAGGCTGGGCACGGGGCTGAATCCAGCTCAGGTGACCGGTGGCTGATGATTTCCATCCACCACTAATGGTCTGTTGGGCCACATCGGCTCCATCCCTTTTGCCACAAGGAAGTTTTTTACTCATTAAAAAAAAAATTCTCTGCCAGCCACTCGCTCTAATCACCACAGAGAGGGCCGGGGCTAAGCAAGATTTAAGATCAAAGCCTGTTTAATTTAGCAGGGGGGGAGACTGAGAGGTGACTTGATTACAGCATTTGTCACGGGGAGGATACACTGGTACAAAGAGGTAACTTAATCTAGCCGGGAAAGGCATAATAACCACGTCTTCCTGGAAGCCGAAGCCAGACAAATCTATCTTGGAAATAAGGGGCGATCTTTTAATAATGATTAGCTATTAGAACAAGCCACCAATCTCTGTCTCTTAATGCCTTTAAATCTGGACCAGATGCTTTTCTGGAAGCTTTTCTCTTGCTGCGGAGAGGAGCGGGGGTTCCTGGGGACGGTAATGGCCTGTTGCAGGCAGGCAGGAGAGGAGATGGGAAAAAATTCTACTCCAAAACACGGGCTGGATCTGGGGAAGGAAAATGCCAGGGAGGAGGCGGGGGATGCTCTGGCAGGGCGCTGCCAGCATCTCTCCTGGGGACACGCACGGGCCCGTGCAGCAGCTTCCCACGGCTCCCGTGCCTCCGCTCTCAGGGTTTGCTTTGCCATGCGGCAGTGACTCCTCACACAGCCGTTTGCACTACAAACCCCAGCGCTTCATTTGTGGAAGCATTTAATGATTCAGGAGCCGGCAGCTCCCTGGGGACGGTTCCCACTGCCTCCAGAATTCCTCCCTCAGTGGCTGCTTGTACAGAAATCCCCAGGGAGCCGAGCTGATGCTGGCACCACGGGAAATGTGCTGCCGGGGTGTTTGGTCCTTGCTTTATTTCCAGTCCAACCATCCTCACCTTTGAGAGCTGAACTGAGGGGTGGGAGCAGCAGGGATGGGAAGGCAGCGGGGGGCTCTGAGGAGAATGACCTTGCTTACACCTCACAGGCCTGGCTGGGAAGTTTTCAGCAGGGACAGGAGCCAGTGTAATTGTTGTAAAGGGTTGGGGCTGGTTTTTAGCTGGCAACCTTTACTTTTAATATTCAAGATATCTTTAAGGGCTCAAACCCTCTCTGAACTCAGCACTGCACCAGCCCTCACTTGACTGCCCTGCTGCTTTTTCCCTTCATATTCAGGGGGTCAGAGCATCTCTGTGTGCCCTTGCAGAGGTTTTATGGCCTCCCCAAAAGCAGGGTGTCTTTTCATCAGCTTGGACAGGTTTGGCTCAAACCCACTGAAATCTGGCTGAGCAGGGAAGAGGTAGAGAGTGGGCAGAGGGGCTGGGAGCTCTGGATTCCCACCAGGACCTCATCTCAGAGGGATGAAGGCAGGAACTTTGCCCTGGCCCCACTGGAGATGCTGCCTCTCCACCCAGCCTGGACTCATCCTCTCTCCAGGCTGCTCCAAGACTCTCAGGCCCTACAAACCCCTCCAGATTTGGTCCCTTGCCCACCCGAGTTGCCCCAGTGCCATTCCAGGTGGCCGGGAGCAGCTCGGGTACCTCAGGGCGATACCCAGGGATGCTCCAGGTACTGCAGGGCAATACCCAGGGATGCTGGGTTGTCTCTGGGGGTAACCATAGTAACGGAGCAGCATCTCTGCTCTCCTGCTGGCAATTTGCTTTTTCATCCTACATTAAGGTGGACCCTCCCCAGCTCCTTTCTCCCCCCTCTATAATGACGTTGCCAAGAGCTCTCCCGGAGGGGCCAGCGCTTCCACCCCATCCCACACGAGGTTTTGTCCCACTGAGAAGCGGGATCCTGCCAGGGAACCAGCCCTCAGCATCCTGCGGGGAGCCCAGGAAGGCGGCGGCTGGAGTTTCTCCTTAACACAGATTTATAATTGTGAGTGGGACAAAATTAGGGGTTTCCTTACACTTGTTGTTAACAGGTCACTGTCAAGGTTAAAAACCTCAAATTCTTTAATTTTTCTTTTAATTGTGAAATGCCTCTATTAGCAATAACACTCCGGCTTATTAATATGGATTGATTTTTTTCAGCGCAGAATGTAATTATCACCCGTTAAGTACTTTGTTCACCTTTCACATTTCTCCTCGCTCGGGGAAGGCAAACACATGAGTCAGCGTCCCTTTTTCTGTCACTTTTAGGCAGTTTTTTTGTGACAAGCCATTGTGAATCAGCACAACGCTGCAAAGTTCAGGTCACAAACGCTGCCGAGGTGCTGCTCGCAGGGATAAACGGCGGCTTTGAAGAAGGAGGTGAAGGACAGGTCCCGTCCTGACCCCGAGCTTTGGGGAAAAACCCCAAATGAATAAATTTGGAATCAAACTGGGCTTGGTGGTGCTGATTTAAGGGAAGAAATGCGAAGGGTTTCCCGTGGAATATCAGGATGGAGAGGGAAGAGATGTGTGCAAGCTGACAGATCACACCCCTTCCCCAGCCAGCCGATGCTCCCTCTCCTCTTCCCCTGCAGCTGGCACATTTATTTTGGAAACACCTCATTAGTATGTAATTACGCCTTCCCTCTTTGCCTGACGACCCCGAGCATCACTCCCGTCCCCCAGGCTGGGGCGTTCCTCGCCGTGTCCCTGCCGGCGGGGTCTGGGTGGGGGTGCCGGACACTCGGGGGTGGCCCTGGCGGGGGGGATGGCCCCACGGGCTTGTTTCCCGTGGGTCGGCATCCCCTCGCTGTCCGTTTGGGTTCGCGGCTGACTCAGCCCCAGATGGTTCTGCGAGCGCTTATATAACGCGTGTTTTGGCGGGGGCCGGGACGCGGAGCGCGGCGAGGAGGTGGGCGCGGGGGCGAGGGAGGGAACAGAGCTAAAGATAAGCCTGGCAGCTCTGACAGTGCTTTGCCAGGCCCCGCGGGAGCCGCCAGGGGAAAGGCTGCTGGGGATCGGGCACCGAGCTCGCAGCCACCGCGCCGTCCCCTCGCCATCCCCGCCGGCACCTCCCCGGGACTGTCCCGCCCTGGCCTGGTTCAGCTCCCTCCGCCTCTCGCAAACAGACCCCAAATCACCCCAGTTTTTTTTTCTTCCCTGGTGTTTCGTGATCCGGGTGCAGCAGGGAAATGTTTTGGTTGCAGGACTGAACCCAGCTGTGTGAAGGCTTCCCAGATCCTTCATCCCCATTCCTCCTTCCCTCCCTCTCCTCTGCTTAACTGGTGACTGCTGACCAGCACCAGAGCTCACAACGGGAGCAGAACACTGATGATATTTCTCTTGAAGGGATGTTTTGGGTGACCTTTGACCTCTGTAGAAGTCTTCCTCTTTTTCTCAGTTTACAATTTCAGTGTACACACAAAGATGACTCTTGTTTTATTTTATTTTTTATTTTAATGCTCTGGAGATTTGCTAAATAAAAACCATTCTGACACCCAGGATGTTCTGGATGTGATGGCTGTTCTCAGGTTTGGGGCAGGTAATCCCTTACCTGAGACCCTGCTCTGACCCTCAGCAAAGGGTTAACCATGAGCCCCCAGAAATGGCTTTTATTTGTCTGGAACTGCCCTCGGAGGAGCCTTGCCCAACCCCAAAAAAGCTGAACATGGATTTCATTCCCAAATCCCTTTTTTGCCTTGCATCAGGCCAAACCCACGGCTACAGGGCAACCCCAGAGGCTGCCAGGGAGCCCTGGAGAGAGGCAGATCCCTTATCCCTGGAGGGATTCCTCCGTGGCTGAGGGTCCCTGTTGCAGGAGGGATGGAGAAGGCCCCTGGCTGTGTCCTGGTGAGCAGAATGTCACCTCCTGAGTGCTCCACAGAACAGCTCCGCGCTGACACCGGGTGCGGGGGTGACAGCAGGAACAGGCTCTGTCGGGAGAAGGAGCAGGAAGTCCACAGCTCCGGATAATTAGGAGGAAAACAAAATTAATCCCTCTGCAAAAGACAATGTTGTGGGGAGAAGCTCAGGCCTGGGCTCCTGCCAGCGGTGGATTTGCAGAGCCGCCCACGCGGGACGGGAGCAGAGAGGGGCATTGTCCCCCCAAGGTCAGGGGGACAAGGCTGAGGTGGCAGCGGTGACACCCGGCACATGGAGGGCTGGTGGTGGCCGTGGTGGTGCTGGTGGCCAGGTTGGTGGCTGCCAGCCCAGGGGTGGGGGTCTCGGTGCCCCTCACATTCACGTCTCTGAGGGCCCCCTCCCAGGGCAGGTCTGCATCCCACAGTTCCCAGCGCAGAGAGGAGTGGATTTAGGGGAGCGGGAATCTGGGGATTACGCCGCCGGAGTCTGACCAGCCAAAAATTGTTAAAAATCAGAATATCCGTAGCTCAAATCCAGCTTAAAAGTCAAACCAATCATCCAAACCATCTGCCTCACCATTGAAGATAATACTACTTTTATTGTTTCCATAAGCTGCTAAGCAGCTTTTCAGCAAGAAAAACCCTCTCTGCTGGGACATTTGTGGCCGTGGGACAGCACGGTGGCCTGGCCGGTGGCAGCCAGGGCCTGCTGGGATGGGGAAGCAGAGCAGGATGTGGTGACCTGGGGGATGTGGCACAGGGAATGGTGCTGGGGGTTAAATTCTCTGTGCCATGGTGCAGATATCCACTGGCAGCCACCTGCTGTCACCTCGCTGGAAATCCACCGATGCAGGAGGGGTGGCAGTGCCAGCTCTCCTCCAAGACATCCCAAAATTTTCTGGAGGCTCTGGCAGCTGAGGGTGGTGTGTGACAGCCTGTAACGGGAGCTGCCCCTGCTGCTGCCCACCTGACCTTCTCCCAGGGGTATTATTAGCCCGTCCGGAGCAGCCAGCCCCAGCCACGAGCTTTCCATCTGCAAGTCCTCCCTGGCTGCGGGCCAGAGACAGGAGCTGGGCACCATCCTCCCTGTTTCCCCAGAGATACCGGGATTGGAAGGGACCTTAGAGATCATCCAGTTCCAACCCCCCTGACATGGGAAGGGACACCTTCCACCAGACCAGCCCCGTCCAACCTGGCCTTGAACACTTCCAGGGATGGGGCAGCCACAGCTTCTCTGGGCACCCTGTGCCAGGGCCTCACAGTCAAGAATTTCTTCCCAATATCCCAACTAACCCTGCCTGTTGTTAGTTGGAAGCCCATGTCCGAAGTCCCTCTCCAGCTCTCTTGTAGACCACCACACGAAGGCTTCCAGCCACTCTCAAAGTCTGCTCACCAATTCCTGGAAGATGTCCATGCCCAGCAGAGAGACCAGAGTGTCCTGCCTCTCCTACACCCCCCTGCTGATCCCCTTGAGGTGGCTGTGGTACAGTTCACCCTCTCCCAAACCACCACCCCTCTCCCAAGACCAAGCTTGGAGCAGCCTGGGATAGTGGAAGGTGTCCCTGCCCGTGGCAGGGGATTGGAACATTCACGGGTGTCTGTGAGTCTCTATTGATGCAGTGAGAGCACAAGGACTCGTTTATGAAACCACCCCGGAGTCGCTGACACTGTACATTCATGCTGGGGACTGGATGCTCCTCCTGCCTTCACTCAGGGTGGGTTTGTTTGGTGAGATCATTACCCTGTGGGAAGACACACCTGAAACGAAACTTATTTCCTCATGTGGAAATAAGGAAGGAGAAAAAGCTGACAGATCAGCAACCAACAAGCCAACAGGAAACAGTGCTTCTATGGATCAGCCACCTTTTATTTTGTCTGATTTTAAGTGCCTGGTGAGTTGGCCCTTCCTGTCCCCTGGGAGAGGCAGAGTGTTGCCAGCTCACCAGAGCGTCCTGGGATTTGCTACCTCCGCTGCAGAGCCCCAGCTCCCAGCACCACGAGGTTACTGGAGCCACCACTGCCACCTGGAAAGGGATTGTGCAGCTGGCACAGAGCATTTCCCTCCAGCTCAACAACAACTCCGGGCCCAGGACACCCTCGGCTGCCCCACATCTCTGCTCTGATTTTGTTTTTCCTCTGGAGGACTCTCCTGGATGTCTGGCTCCTCTGCAGCACCCGACCATGGCAGGGAATGTACCAGACTCCAGGGATGACTCCATCCTTCCACACCTCCCACCCTCTGCCCTGGGCTCACCTGGGGGACCTGACTTGCAGCTGGCAAAGCCACAGCACTGATTTTTAATTAGGGAGAGCTGCAATTAGTGAAACACAGCAGAGGGAGAGGAGAAGCCCTGGCCTGTCAGTCTTGGCTGTGAGGTCGCTGACACTTTCCCTGATCAGCCCAGAAGGACACGTTGCCTTGACCGTGACGGTCCAGCCAGTGGGGCGTGCATCAGACCTCGCTACAAATCCCAGCTGGATTTACCTCCTGTTGGCTGAATGAACGCAGAATATCACCCAGCAGGGCAGCCTGGGAGTCTTCCCCCCAGGAAAATGGATAGGTGATACCCACAGCTTTACTCCTGCGTGTGTGCGCGCGTCCTTTGTCACACAGCAAGGTAAGGGCTGTGCTCAGAGTGCAGGAGAGGGCGGTGCTTTGTGCCTGTGTCCCTTCCAAGGGTGTTCCCAGTCCTGGGGATGAGCACAGGCTCTTGGATCTCAGCATCAGAGATGTCCAGGCACAGGGATCCGGGGAGACACAGCTGGGAGGCACTGACAGGGTCAGACCTGGAAGCTGAGTTAGGCTCAACGCATCCAGAGGGATTCCATAGATTTCCATATGCTCCCACATCATCCATCCTTATCCTCCTGCTGCAAGAGGGATTTGCTGCTCCGAGCTGCAGAGAGCAGCTCCTCGGCTGACAGTGCTGTGCCTGGGCTGCAGATCCCACCGGTGCCATTTCCGAGATGCTGGCAAACATCCCCTCGAGAGGAAAGGAGCTCAGCCAAGCCTGAAATGACCTGCTGGGGCAGGGTAGACTCCTTCCACTCTCGCATCATGTGCTGGGATTTATATACAAGGGGATTCTTTGTGGGATGGCCTGACCCATGGAGGGGGATGTCTGCAGTGTGTGGCTCCCAGACCACAGCTGGAACACCCCTGGGATCAGGGAGAACCTGTGAGTTTCCTCCAATCATGGCTGCTCCCGTACACTTCCCAGACTTTGATTAACTCCAGGCTCCTCTCTTTTCTCAGCCCCTTGGGAAATAAAACTCTCCAGTGCTGCAGATTGTTTTCAGGTGATGGGGAAAGCAGGGGCTGAACCCTCTGGCAGTGCCGCACTCACCTCTGCTGAGGCTGGGGATGGAGCTGGGATGGATTCTTGTCAGGAAGGTGTTCCTGTGTGGCCAAGGATGTTGGCAGATTTAAGTACTCTGCCAAATTAATAACTCAAAGGTTATCTCAGCCACACCCCTCGGGCTGACTGCTCTTCTGGGACATCATGGGGGCAGCAGGAATGAACTGGGGTCTCTGGTACTGCTCAAACACAACCCAGCATGGAAGCCCTATGGAAAAAGAGGCAAGCTCAGAGATGGAAACATGGCAGTGGTTCTTGGGAAGCTGACTTTCCCTGGCTCCACCACGGTCCTTTCTGCGTCTCCTTGGTCACATCCCTTGAAGTCCATGACTCAATTCTATCACAAACTGGTTTCCAGCTCCTGATCCCGGCACCAAAGCGCAGCCGCTGGTTTTGATTCCCCAGACTGGACTGCAAAGCTCTAAATCAGCTCAAACGGGAGCATCGGTGGTTCCCACACTGGGAGAGCATCCCTGATCCCACTGAGGTCTCCAGGGCAGGCTCATCCAGGAGAAAGGATCCCGTAAGGAGGGGCAGCCACCCTGCCCGCCCAGCCCCGCTGCCTCATCCCTGCCTGCTCCCTGCTCCCACGGACATGTGCACACACGGTGGCAGGACAGGCGATGCCAAGCGCTCCTCGGGCACCGTCACCTGATCTCCGCCACCCCCGCTCCAAGCCTGGACAAAAATAAACCCGGGAGCGCTGCAGCGGAGCGGCCCTGGCACGGCCGGCCCGGGCTGAGCCCATTGTTCCAGTGATAATGCCGGTTCCAGTGACTGATCCCAGAGAAATGCAGATATTCCCCTCGCGCCTCTCCAGCCTCCTGCTGCAGAGACACCACGGCTCAGGAGCAGGTGGAAGAGCAAAGGACATGGGTTGTTTTCCCCTCCATGTGAATTTTCTTGTTGATAGAAGGTTCCTTCCTTGTGGGCGAGGCTAAAGTTTCCGCATGGATTATTTTTTTCCTTGAAAGTTTTAATTTGTTGAAGTAGAAGGGCAAAAAAAATTCCTGGCCTTGTATCCTGAAAATGTAAAGCCTGAAGCCCCAGCTCCCCTGGTCCTGGCAGGGCCCCGTACTCCTGCTGGGGAGCTGCCTTTTGCTATGTGGAACTGGCATCTCCTTGCAGCTTCCATGGTGCTTCCAAGCACGTGCAGAAATACCTGTGGAAGGGCGTGCTGAGGCCAGCCAAACTCATTTCGGTCCTGACCTAAGCAGGTGCTTGGTTGGAAGGGCACAAAGCTGGGGCAGTGGCTTTGGCAGGACAGCGCTGGAGCTGTGTGCTGACACAGGGGACACCACAGAGTCAGCAATCTGGGGTTTTCTTCAGCACTCAGCCAAGACACACCTGAGACAAACCAGGCCTGCAGGGGGACTCAGCATTTCTCTGGTATGTCCTGGGCTTTCATATCCATTTTTTCGATGTTGCCTTCACATCCCTGATTTGTGTTGTGGTGCAGAAGTACCAGAGACTCTGCCCTGGAGGATCTTTAGTTGCAGCCACCCCAGCCCCGAGCCTGGCTGAGCTCAGGACGTGCCCCAGTTCTGCATAAGCAGCCCCAGGACGGCTTTGCCGCAGGAGCCCCCCGCCAGCAGAACCAAAATGTGGGCATCAGCTGCATCCCCTTGTGGTCCAAGGGGCTTCCAGGGCCCCTGCCCTGAGCAGGAGACATCAAAGCCTCTCCCAGTCACGCTCCTTCCAAGGAGCCCAGCGTGCTCTCAGCCTGGCAAGGCGATCAAACAGGAGGAAAAACCAGATCTGAGCAGAAAACGAAGAGAGGAGGCAGCAGCAATATGGTCCTGGAGAAAGCAGGAGCACAACCCCTTGGCTTCCATTCCCTGCTGCTTCCCCTCGCTTCCCAGAGTGCCTCCAGCTCCGAATGCCTCGGCTGTGCGCAGAGCTGATCTCCTGGTGTTCTCTGGGCTACAGCCCCATCCGCGGCAGCTTGAACTCTGGAGCATCCACCAAAGAGGCTCCTGCCGCTCCCAGCAACGTGCCAGGGAAATCACAAGACTCTGGGGTAACCAGCAGCTCTCCTGGGACAGACCCAGCCTGCCTGCATCACGCTGGATTGTGTCCCTGTCCCCAAAGCCTGTCTCCTCTCACCCCCTCTCCCCAGGCCATACCTGGTTCTTCTGAAGGCGTCATGACTTCACTGTCTATTTTTATCCAACCCACTGCTAAGTAAAAGCAGAGTTGACACTGGCTTTTGGGAAAAAAAAAAAAAAAAAGGGAAAAAAAAAAGAAAACAAGGCATTTTTCTTATTGTGTGGGAAAAGATCCATGAGTTGGGTTTTCTTTTTCTTCCCCCTTAACTTGGAGATCTCCCAAAGCAAACAAGTGCTGCTAACTGGAAAATAGGATGATTCACCAGTCCCCTGGGCAGATGGTACCCGGGCCCTCTATTCTCCAACTCCTGGCAAGGGAAAATGCCCCCTGTAAAACTTAAAATAAACAGACGATCCTGTATCCATCAGGGGATCTGCTCTGCAAAGCCAACGTGTCTTCAGCGACCTCCAGACCACTCAGGCCATCCCCTGTCAGTGTCCAGCCCCAGAGGGGCAGTTTGGGGCGTGCAGGATCAGATCTGGGGCATGGGAGGTTTCCAGAAGCTGCAGCCTGCCCGTGGGTGCTGGAAGTGGAGCAATGTGCTGGGTTAGAGCCCCAAACGAAGGGATGGAGCAGCTCTGAGCCGCCCCGGGAGCTGGAGCAGAGCTGCTGCTCTGTGACAAGGTGTCTGTCCCTCCGTGCAGCATCTGCCACGCGATGCCCTTGCTCTGGGGTGCTGAGGAGATGCTGACACATGGAAAAGCTGGCCAGGAGATCCCTGTGGGTGAACAAACCGTGGGGCCAGAGCAATGAAGCAACATTATCTTCCCTGCAGCCTCTGACATGTGCCACAGAGGGACCGTTCTCTCCACGATGTGACTCAAATCCCATATGGGTAGTGCAGGAATCCGCTGTCCTTTCCAGAGACAGGGAAGGCCTATTTTTACATGCCCCCAGCTCCTCTTTTCTTCAGGCAATGGGAGCTCTCATCCTTATTACATTCCCAGATTCCCAAATCCTGGCCCCACCAGCTGCAGGGCTGTCCCTGCAAGGAGGCCTCATCTCAGGGATGCAGCGAAGTGAGGGATTTTGGGGCACCATGACCCCTGAAGCACATTCCACATGGAAAGTGTCAGTTATCAGTGTCCTTTCAAGGCAGGAGCTGTGATGGTGGTGCTGGAAAAGACTGGGGTGAAAAGAGGACCTAGAGAGCACCTTGGGGCAACCCAGGAATGAAGTGATCCCTGTCGAGATGAGGGTTCCTGAGCAGGGCTGTGTTCAGGGTCTGCCTTTCTCTGCCTGGGACATTATAACAGCAGAGGAGCCCCAAGCACAGGCTGAGAGGCCAAATTCCCAGCACTTTAAAATTCCCCCTTGGAAGCTTTTTGGCTGCTGGAGGCCTGGGTTATTTCTGGATGCACTCGGCAGGAATGTTTTTCTCTTGCTTGGTAGCAGGGATGAACAAAGAGCTCAGCGCTCTGCCTGCACAGAGACAGCCCCAGTGCCCTGGCAGCACCCACACGAGCTGTGTGCCCCCTGCTCTCCCTGCTCTGCAGGCCAGGGATGAGCTCCCCAGGGTGGGGATCGACTCATGAACTGCTCCCTGTACGAGCCAGACACACAGGAATGTCTCTTCCTTCCTCTCACCTTTAAACCAGACCTTTCCAGCCCAAATGGGCAGCAGCCCCCACTCCTCACAAGAGGTCTGTCCTTCTCCCTGGACTTCCTCCTGCATCCCTGCTGGAGGCAGGTCAGCGACTTTTGGGTTGCACAAATGCCTCAGCTCCTAAGAGGGCTCTTGGGACAGAAAAACAAGATTTCTTCAACAAGCCAGAGATGCTAAGCCTCAAAATAAGTGACAGCCAATTGCGGTGTCACCGCAATGCCCACATTGCCACAGCTGCTCTGGGCATTTTCATCAGATTTTCCCTCCTCCTGTTGCTTTTGTTTTATTCTGAGGCACCCACTCTCCCCCTCACGCCTTGGGGTGGGCAGCAGCCTCTGCCTGGAACCCACTCCTCCACCTCTGCCTGAGAACAAGGCTCTCTCAGCCCCCAGGTCACCTCTGGGCATGTCTGCAGAGGGATTAACAGGAAGAATCCCATTTTTTAAATGCCAAATTTATGGAATAAATTGTGCTGTGACAGATTTAGAAAGGAAATACAGCCAGCACCCAGGAGTTCTGGTTTGGCAGCAATGTGAGCACCCTGCAGGCAGGAGGTGTTTGGGTTTGGAGGGTGAGGAATGGTTTTGGGGCTATGACTGCTCCTCTGAATTTCCCCCCTGCTCCCAGGGAGGGGGCTGGGAAGGGCTGGCTCTACAGAAGGCTCTGATTTTGCACAGGGCTATTCAAGAGAGCCAGGCTTGCCCTGGAAAGGTTAGATTCACTCAGTTCATGCAGCAGACTGGTCCCACTCCCCTCCCCATACCCAGCCCTGTGGTGTCCAGCTGCAGCAGCAGGAAGAAGGGGTTGTAGCCCCTGCTCTGACCACCCACCAGCTGCCCTGCCTGCTTCTCTGGCCAGCTGAACAAGCACCCAGGGCTGGGGGATCATGGGCTTGGTCCTGGGGGCAGAGGGTGAGGGAGGTGAAAAGGGCACTGGGTGAGGGAGATAGGGGTAGAGATGAAGAGGTGACCTTAACCCTGGCACCTGGAGTGGGGCAGGTGGCTGGGATGAGGTGGGTGGTCTCTGATCCTCACCGCTGGAAAGGCCAGAGAGGTCCCCTCTGAGCCTCCATGTGTGGGGAGCTGGCAGAAGTACAAACATCCCAGGGCTGCGGTTTGGGGCTGCCAGGATTCACTCTGGCCACAGATTTTTCCTGGCCTGGCTGCAGCTCAGAGAAAAGCGATCTGGCACCTGGGATCCCAAACTGCCCAAACTCACCTCACACTCAGCCCCTGGAACTCCTCTCATGCCGTCCACAGCTGAGCCACTGGGAGACACCTGTTAAGATCTTTCCAGAAGGCTCAAGGCAGCTGGAGAATCCTATTGGTCCCATCCCAGTCTGCACATGGGGGCAGTTCCTGGGGACAGCAGGGACAGCGGGGACAGCGGGGACAGCAGTCCGGTGTAATGTGGCTGCTGGGGTGCAAGGCTGTGCCTCCTGTGCAGAGGGCTCAGCATGGCACCAGGCAGCCCCAGGCACCCTCACGCCACAGCAAACACCCCACGGGAGCTGCTCCTTTAGCCTCTCCTCTCCCAGACCCTGCTCGCAGGGAAGGGGAATGGGAGAGTGGAAAGAACAGCCCATTTTAGACCAAAATCCCAGTGCAGACACACCTGGAGGAAATCATTTCTGCTGCAGGCTTCTCACAGACAAGGTCCTTCTCCCTGTTAGAGCCCTGAAAGTCTAAACTGGGCACCAGCACCAAGCCCCACGAGGTGCCAGGAGACCTGGGCATGGTCCTCGTGCCCCAGCTCCAGCACACCTCTGCCATCAGCTGCTGCTCCCCATGGAAATTTGCCCTTTTTCCCCCCGACAACAAACCCAGCCCAGCTCCCTTGCAGCGCTCCAGCCCCCCAGCACCAATCCATCTCCCGGCCTTAGTGTCACAAGTGCATCATGGAAAATGCTATCGATCCACCAAGGTGGGGACTTAATTTGAGGGCTCTAATGAGGCAGTGATTTAACCTTATTACACGAAGGTAAGCGGAGCTGCTGGGTGCCCTGTGCCGGAGGGGACCTGCTTGTGCTGTTGCCCAGCTCCTCGTGTGGGAGAAGGTGCCTCCAAGGACACGCTGGTGTTGGGGAAGGGCTGGGCTTGTGTCCAGAACCGAGTCAACATCTCGTTGTGGTGGGGTGCCCAGGCTCCCGGTCCTGCCCAAAGTCACAGGGGAGTTCAGATCCCAGATGAGCTCCGAGCTGCATCTCTCAGCATCACTGTCTTTAGTGCTTCTCTCCATCTCCTGGCTCCTTCCTTCCCATCTCGTGGCTCCTTCCTCTCCATCTCCTGGCTCCTTCCTCCCCTCCCACCTCTTGGAAGCCTCTTAGTGCCGAGTTAATGTACTGTTTCTAAACAGCATGTCCTGGCTTCACAAAAGGGTAGAAAACTCAGGGGAGAGCACTCATTAGGAGACTTCCAGCCTGCCACCAATTCACTTTACATCCCTGATGAAGTCCTTTATTCCAATTTCCTCATTAATGCACCACATTAATATGATCACTCCTTAACTCGGATGAATTTACCCTCCCTTCCCTCAGGCCGTGCATCTTTGGATCTCCAGGGCCTTTGGGACGCAGCCAGGATAGAACTGGGTGTCCCCAGGACCAAAGCACTGCTGTGGGGTGGAGCAGAGAGCCCCAGCCATGGCCAACGTCAGCCAGGAGGGTGATGGGGCAGCCGAGCACCGGCCGAGGTTCTCCTCACCTGTGAGCAGCCAGGCCCAGGGAGGGCAAGGAGGGAAGGAAGAGCCCTCACTGATCCATGGGCTGGGGAATGTGTCCTCTGTGGCCTGGGGCAGCTCTCACCCACACCAGCAGCTCAGTTTCACAAACCACCAGGGTGATGACTTTAATTCTGAGTCCTCTCCTGCGCACAGCAATGATTTTTCCAACCACCCTGACCACAGGCTCACAGCATCAGCCTCTACTGCGCTGAGCCCAACAGAGCCCTGATCCTTCCTGGATTCCTGAGATACCACCACCATCCTCTGCTCCCTCCAGAAGTGTTTCCTTTCCTCAGCTGGAAGCAGGTGCAGGCTCCTGATAACTCTTCTTTCTGTCCACAAAGGAAATGGGGCGTGAGAACAGCCCTGTGCACGAGCAGGATGACAGCCCTGCTGCCACTGATCTCAGCTCGGGCTGCAGATGACTCTTCCCCGCTCTCTGCCAGGCCTGGGAAAGTGAGACACTGTGAATCGAAAACAAAGGCTTAAATGTCCCTAAGCCAGTGATCCCCGTGATGTCTCAGCACACCCTAACAACGAGGATCTCCTCCTCCTCACAGCTGGTGGAGGCAGGACACAAGCACACGGTGGAATGACTGTCCCTGCCTGCAGGACTGGTGCTGTGAGCTAAAAGAGGGTCTCAGCACACAGACAGAAGGGTATTGGTTGGGTCTGGTGGAAGTGCCCCTGCCTGTGGCAGGGGGTTGGAATGAGATGAGCTTTAAGGTCCCTTCCAATCCAAGCCACTCTGTGATTCTGTTCCTCTGTCAGTCGTGGCAGGCCCTGGTGTCTCTGCAGAGCTGAATTGTCCTGTGAGTTCCTGGTGTAGCCAACCCCAGCATCATGGGAAGGTGCTGTCCTGATGGTCTCAAGAGCAGGTGGCTAGAAGCAACATCCTGAGGTTCATACACCCTTCCCAGCTGTGTACGAGCATCTCCCTTGTTCCCCCACTCCAGAAGATGCAGGCAGTGAATGTGGATCACCACAGAGAAGCGTGGCATAGGTCAGACCCACATGTGAAAAAAACCCCATCAAGAACAAAAAGAAAAAAGCCCAACAAAAACCAGAAAAGCTTTTGGAAACTGGGAATCACAGAATGATGGAAAGGAGGGGAAAAAGCTCTTTGCCTTCTAGTTCTTCAGGCAGGCCTCAAGTCTATCAGATCCAGGTCTCCTATAAAGCCTTCCCACAAAGGAAAAGCAGCACAAGACGTCCACCCAAGGGGAGGGTCAGGGAGGGATTTCCCCCTCCACTCTTTCCTCCCACCCACCACCATCCGGCGAGGACAAGCAGCAGGGTTAGCGGGCTTTTCCTGGGAGCGGGGACACTGCTCTCACCTGGTTACCCACCAACCCCACTTGTCTGTGCACATTCACCAAACAGTCACTGTTCCAGAGACACGTTCTCCCAAACACCCTCCCTCCCTCACCGCCTCCTGCAGAGCCTCGTACGTCAGCGCCTGTGGGGGAGAACCGGTGGGCTGGGGACCGAACTTTGGTCTGCGTGGGCAGCTCCCGCACGCAGCAGCAAGGGCGAAGTTTAATGAGGATGTTCAACAGGATCCAACAGCTTCAGAAACCCCAAGATCTCTCCCATGGTGACTGGGTGCGTTCATGCAGCAGTCACTCATTAGGAATGCCAAAAGGAAGGCCGGGGAGGGTGCGGGGAGGGGGAGAGGGACTAGCAGAGGATAAAGAAGCTGGAGAACTGAGGACCCCTGTCCTCTCTCACTCTTTGACATGCAAATCAAATTTCCTTTTCTAAGAGCAATGAAAAACCTCTACATCTTGGCAAGGCTTGGAGAGACAAGGCTAAGGCAGATCCGTTCAATAACTGCCTCCTGCAGCCAGCCTGAAATTGTACCCTACAGCAAATCACACACTCCTGCCCACGCCCCCAGCAGCCCCCATTTTAAACCCAGTCAGCACTGGGATTCCTCTGCAACCATGAGTTGTAAATAGGTTGCTGGGAGAGACAGATGCCAGGGGAGAAAGGTTAAACAGACTTTGTGCTCTGAGAAGGGGAAAAAGAAGGCTCCAATTCAGCTTTGCAGTTTCTAAAACAGTCTCATGAGATCCTGAGTGAAGTGTGCGCAAGCAGTTTTGGCAAGGAGAAACAAAAGACCTGAGAGGAGCGAGAGGAAGGATGAATGAACAAAAGACAGGAAAGCTGCACATGTTTCAGTCCCTGAAGTTCACGCGTCTCTCTTTTCATGCCCAAGCCCTTTTCTTCTTGGGGCATCTTTGGGAAAGGTAGGAAATGGGGGGTGGGAGATTTACTACTACCGGGTTTAGCACTGGATCCTATTAACTAAAAAGAATGGGAGCAAGGAGAGATTCCCGAGGCGAGAAAAAAATCCATCATTAATTGACAGGTCCCTGGGGGTCTGAAGCGGAGATGTTGAGCTGAATTCAATTACAGACCTGGTCAGAACCATGCAGGAAGATGTGGCTTCTTTCACTGTGTCAATTAAAGAAGCGACTGGGAACGATGGACTTCTCTGCACAGCCTCTGACCCATGAGTCAAAGCAAGCTTCCATCCGGCACTGCCTGATGGCTCCGCAGCTCCCACTGGGAACAGATGGGCTCATGGGCAGTGCAGGGATGCCAGAAGGCCTCCTCGCAGGCTGGGCACTCGACAGAACCAAGCCTTGTACCCGCTGCAGAAATTGCTGTTCTCTGCAGGAAGGTGGCACCGTTAACAGTAATTAATTTGCAGCCACCGTGCTACCTGAGCAGAACCGAGCGCGGCATCACTGAGCCAGCAGCTCCCTCGCCGGATTTTGGGTCTCTCTTTAGCATTTCCCTTAGGGAATGAGGAAATAACTGTCCATGTGAAGAGAGACAAGGCAGAGAAGCTTTCAAAAGGTATCTGGGCTCTAAAAGCTCTGCATCAAATCACATCCTCCTTCCTGGCTGGTGGAAGCAGCTCCCCTCAGACCACCTGGTGCTGCACAGCCTGAACCCTCCAGCTTTCAGCCCCTGGTACCACAGCAAAAAGTAGATGTCAGTAAAATTTCACATCCTATTCCCTTCACTGTCCTCCACGTTAGGCTAGGTTTGGCTATCCCTAATTTTCAGTCTTCCATCGTTTCCCCTGTAAGAGCATCACAAAGTTTAAGAGCTCCTAGACATGCAGAGCTGTCCTGGCTAATCCACTTCCCTCCTCTTTTCCTCCTGTGCCTTGATCTTCTCCCCGTGGATCACCTTTAGCACGAGAACAGGCGCTGATAGGAGGTAAACCAGCAGCACTCTGCCCCCCACACCCTGCAAAAACAAAGCACGTGGATGCACCCAGGAAAGCGCTGAGAGAATTTGCTGGATGAGGTCTTAAATGTAAATCAGGGTAAATGTGTGGGAGAAATAAACCATGGATAATGGAGAAGGCAGAAAGGCTCGGCTGGGCAGGGCTCTGAGAACACAACCCAGAGAAGAGACTGTCACATTCCCTGCAGCCTGGTCTAATGGAAGGTGTCCCTCCTCAAGGCAGGGGCTGGAACAAGATGAGCTTTAAGGTCACTTCCAACGCAAGCCGTTCTAGGATTCTGTGCTTGATTCCTTCTGGGTTCAAATGGGCAGGAGTGTGTCCTTCCTTTGGAGGATCAGAAAACTTCAAAGAAACATCCCTCCGCTCCATCACCACTTTCTTCTCTTCCTGGGATAACCGACATATCCTCCCATTTTCAGCTAACTGCTCTCATCAAAGGAGTACCAATACTATGTTCCTACTGACATCATTTTACACCTTAGAAAGGATCTCTCTTTCTCCAGATTCCCCTTCAAGGGTTGAAAACATCCTTTCTTCTACCCGTTCCTGCTACTTTCCTTCTCCTTTGAAGATATTTAATTTATTGAACAGTCTCCTTTGCAACACATGCAGCCTATTTCTTACCATCCTGGATCCATCCTGCCTGGCCTGATCACAGGATACCCTGGGCGGCTTCAAAGTCTTCCGGGCACCCTCACACAATCCCTCCAGAAAAAAGTGAGAAAATGGATGCCAGAAGGGTCTGGTTCTGCTCTGGGAGCACAGCCCAGAATGCAGGACTCCCAGGAATAAGCTGGATAAGGGCTGACCCTGAGCTCTCTCTGGACCAGCTGAAACCAGGAGTACCACAAAGTTTTGAAGAACAAAGAGGTCCTATACAAACATCTCTGTTTATTTATAGCTCTTGAGTGCTCCTTCCCTGTCGGTGCTTAAGTGGCATTGCCAGCACCTGGGGAAAGAGATCCTCGAGAGATGGGCTAATTGATGGAATTATTCCTGGTCAGTTAATGGGTAACTGCTAATTGGTGGAAGAGGCTGAGCAGGGGGGCTGTGCTGTTGGAAGAACTTCTCGGAGGCCTTGGGAGGGAGAAAGAAGCCAAGAACAAAGGATCTGTGCAGTGTCAGGCAGGGCCTGGAACGGGAGGAATTTCTCTTTCTCATGTTCTTGGCTTATTTACAAAGATTCCCAAAACTCCTGTAAGGAACGGATGAGCAGGATGAGCAATGCTTCATCCCTGGCCCCAGAGCACAGTCCCAGCAGCAAAGGGAGAGGTTTGTTACAGTCAACAGAACCCAGCAGTGTGTAAGAAAAGGAGCTTTTCTGCTGCAGCTCCAGCTGTACCTTTGTGGTGACCCAAGCCAGACCCTCAGGTTGGGGAACCCTGAGGGTGTGGGGACCACAAGTTGGGGTCTGTGAATCCCTCTGGCCCCCAGCACTGGTGGTGTGAAAGGAACAGGCTGTGGCTGTAGGTCAGAGCTCCAGGAAAGGGCAGGGAGGGAAAGTGCCGTGTCCTTCTACCTGGAACACTTTGGGCTCATGCCTGAGTCACTTCTCCATCCCACAGAGCATCTTCACGCTCCAAGACAATTCCAGCACCCCTCCTGTCCTTTCCCTGCCTGCCACAGCTTCCTCGGAGCCCAGAAGGTTTTGAGAAGTCCTGGAGGTGAACAGGAAAGCAGCCTCCACTTGGGATGGTAAGAAATGCTCTCCTGCCCCAGTCCTGAGGCTGATTCCTGAGGAGAGGCTCCCGAGCCGAGCAGACGCCACATGTGTTCGGGAAAGCTGTCAGCAGGGAAGAAAGGAGGGGAGAGAAGGAAAAGGCACGTGCTGTACCCGCCGGCGCTGACTAAACCCTGAGGCTTTGTTTGCTTGGTCTCTCCAGCCCCATAAAAGTCAGATGAGCCTTTTAGCCGAGAGCCTGGGGAGGAACAGAGAGGGCTGGGATAAGTGCAGCAGCATGGGCCATTCCCTCCTGTGCCTCCCCATCTGGGGGGCCCAAGGGAGCCATTTCAGGTCTTTTGGTCTTACAGGAATTTCTTGGTCTGGAGCTCCTTCTCCTGCAAATTTCTCCTTTTAGGAGCAGTTCAGTAAGGCCATAAAAAGTGCTGGACTTGTGCAGGGCTCAGCCTGAAGCTGAGCAGGGACTGAGGACAGAGAGAGGTCCAGCGACTCTTTCATCTCAGCTTTCCCTCCCTGCTGAGACATAAACCAGGACTAAAGGGCTCCCAAAGATGAGGAGAATTTTGGAGCAACAAGGCAAAGAGCACAAACTCTCCCAAACCTCTTCCTCCAGCCTGGGAACTACCATGGCAGCAGCCAGAGCAGCAATTTTCCCTGTGAGGAGGAAGGGAAGGAGTGAGGAGCGCTTAGCAGGGAGGTGTAAAGGGAAATCCTACTTTACAAGGGCCCAGTCAGTCCTGCTTGTACCAAGTGACAGACCTGACAGGAACATGTGACAAAACACAAACAGTGTCTGGTGGGTACAAAACAGCAGCGGGGACTCATCGCTCTCTGCCCCAGCAGGTATTTGGATGCTGAGAGACAGTTCCCAGGTAACACGTGGGGCTTCTTATTTGAAAACTGCTCCTTTTATTATTATCTTTCCTCCCACTGTAAAAGGCAAAGAGAAAAGAGACAGGGAGAGGGAGAATCGTTTGACGAGCTGAAAACTTCTCTGAGGGGGGAAATGAATAAGTGGGGGGAAAAAATGAATAAGGGGAGGAAGAATAAAAGTGCAGGTGAAGAAGGAAATACAAAGTCAAAAGGCTCAGGGCTGACTCAGTGTGGTGCAGGGTTTGTGAGGGAGACTGTGCCTTTTGGAAATCAGTAATCCAAAGGGCTCTGCATGTGTGCATAAAGTTATTGACTGACTGCATTACATCCACTTATCCCCCATTAAGCAGCAGGCTTCAGCTTGATCCCCAACAGCAAGGAATTAGAGTAACTCTACCCTGCGTTTTTAGAAGGGTTTCCATCTCCCAGGAATCCAAAGTGCTTCAGCAGCCCTCCGGGGAATGCAGGACTGACATGCAGATCCTTCTGGGGCGGAGGCTGGCAGTGGGACAGGCTGCTGTGTGCGGCGGAGATGGGAGGGAACCCTGGTGCTTCTGTACAAAGCTATAGGATCTCTATTATGCAAGCAGAGTAGGAAAGGGTTGGCTTCCAAGGACACGGAATATAATTAGCCTATCTCAGAACAAGTAGCAATTCCTCCCCTGCTAAGCTGCTCTCAGTTCAGCTTCAAACAAATCATCTCTGCTCCCTGGCTGTGTCTCCACACACGAGCACCAGACAGCTCTTCACGTCTGGAGGGGACGAGAGGCTGGAGGTCTCCGTATAGTTACTGAACATTTTCAAAGCTGACTTACAAAGATTTTGTTCCTTTCTGCCCCCACTTCAGTTTTCCACCCCCTCAGCTGTACTGATGCAACTGCTTGTAGATCTATGGGGAAATGAGACCACAGAAATTATCAATTTTTTTAAATTCTTTTTTTTTTTTTTTAAGACACATTCACTTGCATCACTTCAGCAGAGCAGCCCCCAGTCTCAGAGCAGCACAAAGTTTGGTGAAGAGGTGGAAAGAAGCTCCTGGGGGGGAGGAGGAAAGTGAAGGAGCCTCAGGTGCCTCCATCAGCTCCCGCTATCCTGAGGTGCTCTGCCCCAGAGCCTCCACGGCCACGCACAACCCTGGTGGCCCTGCAGCTCTGCCAAGCCAGCTCCGTCCAGATGTCCCTGCAGCTGGCACAGGGGGACACTTACAACTCTCTTGTTTCAAAGATGCTTCTTTGCTTTGTGTCTCTGGCTTCACTGCCATGCCCCAGCTGACTTCCTGTGTGGCAAAGCCGCTTTGTCACGGGTGTCGCTGGAACTGCTGCTTCTCGTGGAGCTAAAGAAGAACTGGGAAGCTCCAAAGGAAGAGGAAACTGCAGCTCCCTCCAGGGGAAACTGAGACAAGTGAAAGTGCAGGGTTTCCAGGTCATCCCAGATTTCTGGGGCAGAAGTGGGGAAAGACCTTGAAGGAAGAGATGAAATCAGAGAGTTTAATCCCTGCTGTGGCAGGGCCCAGCACCTGTGAGTTTGGGAGCTGGGAGCTTCAGTTCTACTACAACAGAGAGAGTGGTCCTCAACTACTCTGCCTCTGCAACACTTCCAAAAATCCTCCAGATGGGAGCTGGGGATGAATACGTTTGTTGCCCTGAAAACAGCTGGTGTCCCAGTGCAAACTGGTCAATCAGGGAGCTGTCAAACTTCCCTGTACCCCCTCTGCACCCTCCAGACAGTGCATGAGAGGCACCTTGTTTATGGGCTTGACACTGGGTATGACTTAACCAGCTTTGACAGGGGTGATCCTATTTATAGGAGGAACTCCTAATGCCTCTCATTCAATGTCATGTTTGGGAAAAAGTGAGAAATGAAACAGAAATGACCCCTGAGTTTCTACTTTCAGTAATGGAAATTTCAGCTGCTGACCTGGGCAGGATGGGCAGCACTGAGCCAGTTTACTCAAGGTCACTCAGAAGTTCACATCACAGTCCAATTTCCCCTGTTTGAATGTCCTTCCTGGTCTGGCTTGGCACTCCTGATGCATTTTCAAGTTTGGATCCCTCGCGTTTTGGAGCCTTTCAGAAATTCAACCGCAACTCAGCCTATTCCGTAAGGATGGGAATGTGAGGAGCTGCAGGAGAGGTGTTATTTCATAGACTGCCACTCAGGAGTTGCACAAATGCTTTGCTAAACACCCCTGAACACAGGTCAAGCAGAGGAACATCCAACCAATCACCTTTATTGCTCCTTAGACACCAAAGGCTTCAGCAGAGGTCAGATCTCATCGGGGGCTGCAGCTCCTCCTGAGGGGCAGCGCAGGGGCAGCTCCAATCTCTGCTCTCTGTGCCCAGGGACTGGACCCAGGCTGGAGCTGTGTCAGAGAGGGTTAGACTGAAGATCAGGGAAAGGTTCTTCTCCCAGAGGGGGATCAGGCACTGCCCAGGCTCTCCAGGGAATGGTCACAGCCCCAAGGCTGCCAGAGCTCCAGGAGTGTTTGGACAATGCTCTCAGGGACAGGGTGGGATTGTCGGGGTGTCCTGTGCAGGGCCAGGAGCTGGACTGGATGATCCTTGTGAGTCCCTTCCAACTCAGATATTTTACAATTCTATGATTCTACAAAGAAGTCTTTGTTTCACCCCTGTGAGTTTTTCTATCATCTCAAAGGATGGCTGGCCATCCAGTTGGCCACCCGTCCAGGCCCTTCCCAAGTCCTCTGGTCACTCCCTCCTCAGAGGGGAGCATCCAGAGGTGCGCTGCTGTGTGATGAGCCGTGCCAGGAGACAGCACGTGTGCCAGGCATCCTGAGCTCCAGGCGGCTACAATGAGTCAGAGCCAGTCGCCTTTTTCCCTGCGGTGCAATTGTACCAGGCCCTGACAGCATCAGCTGGCTTTTATCACTGCTCCACATCAGAGCTGTCAGTCCCGAAGACAATGGAAGGTGTGTGGAGGGGGAGGAATTGAGCATCTCTGCGCTCTGTTGGCTTCCCAGAATGATGCCAAAGTGGCGAGCAAAGAGTTTTTGATTAGCAGCAGCAGCAGCAGAGTTTTTGATTAGCAGCCTGCTGCCGCAAGAGGTTCAGCGAGGACGTCAGTGAGTGTGGCAGCGCTGAAATAAAGAAGCAATACTTGTGGCGCTTCCTCCACTGCTGTTTTGTGGGGAAGGGCTTGACTGATGGCGATGAGAGCTCTGGAGGGCACGTAGCCACTGGATGGTTCATCCATGCTCGGTGGGGTAGCTGTCTTCAGCTCTACCTGCTCCAGTGGGGTCTGCAAAGGATTCGAGTGATTTCCTCAGTGCAACTCATCTTCCCCACGTGTAACTTCTCAAACTCACCTGTTGCTGTGGCAGTGACAACCACAGAGGAGGAAGAGACTTGAAAAGCAAAGTCCGGGGGCATTTAGCGAACAAACAAAAGCCTCAAGCAAACAAAAGGATCGGATCTTGCCAGCTGAGCCCTCTGCCAAGGAGGCGGGCGGGTGTTCGTGCCTCCTTCAGGCATATCACGGAGTCTCCTGTCCCCCAGGTTTGCTGGGAAGATCACCCACGTGGATTCTCAAACCGCCCTTGTCCCGTGCTTCTCCCTCGCGCTCGGGGGCCGCTTCCTGTGAACGCCCACGGAGTGATTCGTTCTCTCCCTGCACGTCCCCGCTCAGATGCCGATGGAAAAGCTGACAGCAGCAATGCCCAGGGTCTATTTGCCTGTCAGCTCTGCCTTGTTTCATTCCTCCTCAGCAGACTTGCACCTGCCTGTTGTCCTCGTCTTGCACTTACGCACTGAAGTCCCCCCAGCGAAGAAATCAGCTTTTTATTCTACTTCTAAAGCACAGAACACAAGGACTTTTATGCCATCTAGATACTATGTTTATCCTAAAACCAGAGCTAAGCAAAGTGTTATATTGATTATTTTCCAGACTCAAAGGTTAGGTTCAAAGCAGGGTAAGTGATTTGATAAAGGTCTCGGGAAGTCTGTGAATGCTGTCAGAAGAGCGTCTGTTTCTCCCAGAACTCAACCCAAAACCTGAAGCACAAGTCCACCCTTCCCTCCAGGATGGACTTAGGACAAGCCTGTTTTTCTAAAGTGCCGAGGCATTATGTAAAATAAATTAGCTTGGTCTGTGCAGGCCCAGGTACAATGGGTTTCTAAATTAAGCCCTTGTAAATGGAAATGGTAAGACAGGTGTGAGAGGAGATACCCACAGGCTGGAAAGCTTAATCAGAAATGAAAGTTGCCAAATGGGCCAGACGGTGATTTCAACAAGAATTGTGTGGTGTTGCTGTAAAACAGCAACAAAATGGCTGTTGTTTTATTGATCCCACACCACCTGCTCTGCCCGTGCTACAGAGGCGCTGTGTCACCGTGTTCCCGAGAGCTGCTGCAGGGACAGAAGTCACCATTGTCCCTGGGCCCTGTGTGGCCCCAGCCTGTGAGTTTCCATCCAGCCCCCACAGGTGAAATGCCCTGTGATGACCAACTGGCATTTCATCTCCACAGTATTCTTCTGGAAGTGACACATGGGGAAAAGAACACATTCAGCACCAGGACAAAAGCTACAAAATAAGCAGAAAGGGAGGAAGTTTAAAAATTAATCAGAGCTCAAAGTGCTGTCAAATTTTTCCTCCTCCTGCCCTTTCTGGACACACAGCCATCACTAAAGATTAAAATTGATTGACCGACCAGGTCAGGGCAGAGCGGATGTGATAATAGGAAAAAATGGAATGACTTAAAACTGCCAGAGAGCAGGGTTAGATGGGATATTGGGAAGAAATTCTTCCCTGTGAGGTTGGTGAGGCCCTGGCACAGGTGCCCAGAGAAGCTGTGGCTGCCCCTGGATCCCTGGAAGTGTCCAAGGCCAGGCTGGATGGGGCTTGGAGCCACGTGGGATAGTGGAAGCTGTCTCAGCCCATGGCAGAGTGTTGGAACATGATGATCTTTAAGGTTCCTTCCAGCAAAAGCCATTTTAGGATTCAGAACATTGTGTTAGACTCTCTTGGAAAACAATTTACAGATCTCTTCCTCCACCCCCTTTCCTCTGTAGCTCGTTCCTGTTCCCTTGCTATGAAAAGTTTGGTTGTCTTCTCCTTTTTCTGGCTGAGTCTTTCCACGGCAGTTAGCTGCCATGGTGATAGAAGTTAGAGAAATTAGTACGAAGAAGAGTCATAATTAACAATTGACTGACAGTCCCATCTGACCTGAGACAGTAGCTGAAAGCTGCCTCCCACTTCAATCTGCTTGCCACGAAACAGCCAGGAACAGGCAGATCCAGTAGCCAAGGTGGTCTGGCTATTGGCTCCACTCCTGCAGTGGCTGTCCTCAGCGGATTCGGTGCTCGGAGCCTTGGTGAGGATGTGTCACCATTGCCCTCTTCTGGATCCACAGCCAAGCCTGCTCCAAAGCTTGGGAGATGTCACTGTCTAGTGATGGCAACACTGGTGACTCCAAGGGAGCTGTTCCAGAGGTGACCATTGGTGCCTCATGCAGGTGCTTTGCACTATTTCACTCCAAGAGCTTCGAGTTCTTTTATGTTTCTCCTTCCAGAATGGTGACTACGCTGCAGGGCAGATTTACAGCAGATGGTGGATTCAAAGGGATGGAGATATTAGAAAACAAATTAACACTAAATATATGACTAATTCAGGATCTTTGTGAATGTGTACCACTGTGAGGTGGGTGGTTCAGAACCTCCCATGAATGGGGGGGATCTCAGGTTCAAAAGAAAGGAGACGTGGTTAAGCTGAGGAACTCCTCGCCACAGGATGCTGAAAAGGCTAAAAATATATATGAACTTAAGAACCTGGAAAAGTTTGTGGAAGAGAAATCCAGTGAGGGTTACTAATTACACAGAACTTCTAACCATTTATATAAGTTATACTTCTACATGAAATACAGACTTATGGAAGAAAAGCCTTCCTAGTCCATTCGAGGCACCTTCTTTCGGTATCATAAGGCACGATCCTGAAGCAACCTTTGCTGACCCAGTATAACTCACTCCTGTTTGCATGAATATGGAAGAGCAGGGGTCAGGTCCTCAGCAGCTCCCTCAAGGTTTTATTCAGCTTGAGGCAGGTGAAGACTCGGTAATTGCTCAGTGACACTCTTGGGGCCTGGCCCACCATGGAGCCCTTGAGAACCGGTGTTTTTGTAATGCACAAAATTATGCAGAAACCTCACTGTTTTACACAGGGAGGAAAATTAGCCCGACTCAACAAGGCACATTACTTATGGACTGAGCGAGGCAATTTTTCACCCTCAGCTGGAAAGAATTTCTGCACTTGTCTGTCTGCTGGAGTTCGTGCAATATGGTAACACAGAGAACCAAACCTGACACTGGAAATTATGGGGCTGTTGTCAGCATCCAAGGACTGAAAATAGGCAGCAAATAGGAATCTGGTGAGGAGTTTCAACAGCTTGACCCGGCTCTGTAATGGACTTTAGAGTCAAGAGCAGGTTGATGACAGTTGTTAATCCCTTCTAGCACAACCCTCCCTCTCAGCTCTGCCTGTGTTCCCTGCTGTTAAATAATGTATCTCCCAAACAGGGAAAAAATAGGAGTGGGCATCTCCTGTTTCACCCAGCATGGGGGAAATCAAAAATGGGAGAATGATGTGTCCCTGACAGCAGGGAGAGTGATGGATGAGGGAGACAGGGGATGTGTGGAGTGCCTGGCACATGGAAGGAGAATGGTGGGGTCAGGGTGAATGACAGAATATGGGGACATATATCCCTGAGGCAAGGATTTAGGGGGGAAATTGGCACACAGACCTCTTGAGTCAAGGGGTGGATCTGTGAGGTAGAGTGGGATGCAGGCTGGGATTGCCCAGGAAAGTAAGAATGGAAAGCAAAGTGCCCCTAGTCCAGTGCAGCCGGCTCCAGCACAGGCTCTAAGTGTGAACAGTGGGACAGAAGGGACAAACCCACAGCTGAGGTGTCTCAGCATCGTCTCCAGTGGGTCTCTGCCAAATGAAGATCCAGACACAGAATTGTAGAGGTCTGGAGAGGAACCTGTGAGACAGAGCTGTCCAAGGGTGATAAACGGGACACAACAGCAGCACACAACATGCCTGAAAGAAACTGCTCAGGGCCTGGGTGATAGAGTGCCTGGAAGACAGATCAGGGACTAAAAGTCAGGATTCGTGACCACTGAGAAAACTTTGGCACACGTTAACTTACACTGGACAAAAAACACACTCTGCCCCAGTTCCCTGCTTTCCAGCAAGTGTAAGAGTCATCGTCTGCCCTAGAAAGAGAGCATCCTCCATTCATGTTTGGGAAGCTCCTGGAGAGCAGAAGCTGTGCAAGTGCAAAGCATTATCTCCTCAGCATCCTGCAAGAACATGCCAGCAACATTCAACCTCCCCTCAAATCCGGTGGCAGGTCACAGCGATTGGCGGGTCTCGCATGTGTGTGACTGTGAGTCACCCAGGATTACTGATCTTCACATTAATCTATTGTTGTAAATGACTTGGAGCTGCCTACAGACAATCCTTCAGAGTACGGAACAATGGAGAACCTGCACATCTGAATAAAGCCTCCTCTGCATGGCAACTTATTGCCATCGTAACCAGCATAAACAAGAGCAATTAAGACAATTTCAGAGCATCACCTCCTCCCTCTGGGGTCTTAATGAGAGCACGCTCGGAAGGGGGATGGAGCAGAAGCAGCAAGGGCTGGGAGTTAACTTGTGCGGGAGAAGAAGGGTAGGGAGCGTGTTAGATCCAGAGTATTGCTCCTCTCCACTCCACAGTGCAACACAAAGGGCAAGCAGGGGGAGAGATTCACTCAGCTCTGGGGTAGATAGAAAAGGCTCCGAGAAGCAGAGCTTTGCTGCTGTCTAACCCTCACACCAGCTGCCAGGACTCCGCAGATTTTGCTGAGATATCCAGGTAACCAGAAGTAGCCAGAAGGGGTGAGAACGACACGGGCACCACTCAGAAGGATAACAGGGTTCCGAGCCATGGCTCTTGGTAGAATCAGGGTTTGACTGGACCGATGGCCTTCTAGGAGCAAGGCGTTCAGGAAGAAGCTCTTCAAAAGATGATGAGATGATTATTTATCCCAGAGAATAAACACGAGCCTCCACACGGTGCCGTTGGATTCGTGTATAGGTTGCACATGCTCCATAAAGCTTTGCTATATGCTACTGATCTACGAGCACTCAGATGACTGAGAAGCTGTTTGTGGGCGGCTGTGCAGTGAGGAGAGGTGGAAAACTGGGAAGCTCTCCTATGAGGAATCTGTCAGGAGATGAGAGGGACTGACCTGTGCAAATACTCCAGGGAAAGAAGGGAGACAGCTCCTACCAGCTTGGTGATGGCACCTCTTCCTTTGGAAATCCGGCCCCTTGCAATGGAGAAGAAATGGATGGGGCTCCGGAGCAGAGCTTTTGTGCAGGTCTTTATAGGATTGAAGGAAGTACATGATTTTCAATTGTCTCTTTTTAAATTTAAGGCAGAAGTCAAAAACAAGGTTCCTGCACTGTCACAGTGTATAAATAGCCTGATTGAAACATAACAGCAGCTCAGTTTGGTACGTATCGTGCACTCGAATAATTTTATAAAAAACTCCATAGGATTCTATCCAGCTGCTCCTGCAAGAAGCTCACCAGCTTCTGTTTAATGTGTGTGCAATGACAGCTACTCATGCTTCAGGTGGATCTCAAAACTCACCCTAGAACCAAAATGGTTCCTTCCATTCTCCGCAGAGACAATCTTTTCCTTTTAGCTTGAAATTTGCTATCCCAGATTTGATTGTCTGCTTAAAAAAAAAAAAAAAAAAAAGAAGAAGAAAAGTGCCACATTAACTTGCAAAGAGAAGAAAGGAACTAAATCTGAGACCTCTTATCTGAATCTTCCCGATGCCTAAGTGCTGGATAATTGGAATTGCTGTCTGAGCCATAAAATGCTGTTTTGCTCAGATGTTCCTAACCTCAGATAGTCTCCTCCTTTCTGCTTCTCCTTCAGAAGCACCCTGGTTCTGGGATCTCAGGAGATGCATGAAATCTGACCTTCGGTGGAGAAAGATCCTACATAAACTTCCTAGAAGCCAGCAGGAGATAAGTGCTTTGCAAAATGAGCAACCCACTTTCTCTGGAGTCAGGAGTTTTTCGGAAGCACAGGGTCACTCAGCCAACCACATGGACCAGTTTTCTCTTAGCTAAGAGTTTTGACAACCAGAGTTCAAACCCTCACAGCCAGAGCACTTCTTATCACCAGGTAGGTTTTTAGGAGGGAAATAGCTGTGATACAGCCACCTTTAGGAAACTGGGTCTATCTGCTGTGCTCATTGCCTTGTGCTAATTCTGTGTACATCAGCTTTAATGAGCGTGCGGTGCTGGAGTCCACCTGAAAAACACAGATGAGTCTATAAGGAGAAATAACTGTTAGTGGTTGCTGATATTCAGGACAAGACAGCTTTCCCCACAGATGTCTTGTTTAGGTACTGCCTGGAGGGCAACTAGTGAGGACTCAGCAATTCTGAATGCCAGCTTACATATTTAGGAACCTCATGTCAAATGTCTCCTAAAATATAGCCCAAAAAAAAGGCCATTTGACAGAGAAAAATGGGGAGATGTGAACAGCTGAGTCTGTTCTCTGCCACTGACTCACCAAGGGACATGGAGCAAGTCACTTTATTTCTCCGTGATTCAAATACCCCCTTGCAAAACGAGGCCACCAGCAATGCAGGTCCAGCATTTTCCGTAGCGCTCAGGTTTGTACCTGCTGCGCTGTGTGTGTCGGCTGGGGAGCACCAGAATTTGCAGTTCACAAGAAAGGTCTGCAGAGAGACATCAGTGTTTGTTAATCCGTGCTTTATAACGTTCTGACATCTGGAAGGGCAGAGCAGAATCGTTATTGTTCGGATGATGACCACTGTGTTCCTTATTAAGAGGAAATTAAAAATAGGAAGTGGTTATAATTATCATTTTGGACACCATTCCAGTGGCATCATTCTCAACACAGTGCCGGGATTATAAAGCAATAGCCAAGGGAATGTCAATTTACAATTCCTTTTTTCAGTGCAGCACGAGTGCGAGCCAGTAAGATCCCTGCTATCTCCCTGCCCGACATCCAGCCGTGCATTTCCCAGTATGGCTCGTTAGGCTTTCTGAGGTCCATTGTAACGCTAACAAAGGCAGCCCAGTGATATTGTTACATCCAAATGATGACGGGGACAGAGAAAAAAAAAAACCCAGTACCTCTAGAGATGAAAACAATCATCTCGTACCATTCCGGTCGGGAAGAGAATTTCCCAGATAAAGATTTACCACTGTCTCCTGCTCTAAAGGAAAGTGCTGTTGCCCGTTCCAAGCTCGCCGGTTTTGCTCTCCACTCAGCACAAGGAAGAGAGAACCTGCCTTTGGAAACTGCTAACCTTTTCCTGCATGCAAAACCAAACGAAAGCACTTTGTTTGGGAAAGGCTTGCGCTGCGATTCATAATAAGCCATCGTTGACGTGACAGACCTTGTTGTTGACTTGGAGCCAAATCTTGAGGTCCTTGCCTGAAGGATCAGAAGGATTTGACCCCAGGACTGTTATTAGCCTTGACATCACCAGCTCCTGACATGGGATAGTTTTCCAGTGAACTTGCTTGAGAATGTTTAGAAATGTCAAGTGGCCGAGCCACGAGGACAGAAGAACGAGAAGGTATCAAATTCGCCCAATTGAACGGGAGAATTTCAGTCCTCCCCCTGCGCTCGCTGGCGATGGCAGCGCTGCTGACAACGTATGTCAGGGTTACACTGCCTTATCAGACCCCTCTCAGCCCAGCACCCATTGTCAGCACAGTCCGCGTGCGCGACCCCAGCTAAGCGAGAGCAACGGGATCCCGACGTAGGCTCAGAGACCTGCGAGAGACCTTTCCCAGCACTAATCGCGTTGTGGTGGACAGAGCTCATACCAAACCTTTCACACAGAGGATGGGCACTCTGTGAGCTGGACAGGAGCCTGCAAGTTCTGGTTGTGGTGTGGTAACATTTTGCCAAAGGTTTCCTGGTGTCACGTCACGCTGAGAGCTTTGAGAGTGGGGAAGGAGAGGGGCAGAGGAGACTGAAGAAGCCACAGAACTGTGGCACCAATGAATTTGTGAGGTGCAGTGACCCCATACATTTATTTTTACTCCATCTAGGTCAGAACTCCCTGCTGAACTCCAGTAGAGGAAAGGCCGTGTGTTAGGTAAAACCTCCACCCAAACTTTCTCCATGCAAGGAACGGCTACAGCACTCACTTCAATACTTGCAGAACAACTCAGCTCACCATGGTTTAAACCAAACTTCTCAACAACCTTTGCCATTCCCCATTGTCTTTCCTGTGTTCAGTGCTGCCGACTTTCCTTGGGTACATCCACAGCACAGTCAATCTTACTCCCGTGCTGCTCGACTCAAGCCACCGTTCTGGTTGCTGACATTAGTCAAGGTCTAACAGGATCTACCATTCCGTTCTCGCCTCCAGGAGATTTGTGCCATCCAGATGCCATTACTGAGTGAAACTCCCATTGTTTCATGCAGCTAAAATCAGTTCCACTAACAAAAATGATAAGGTGTCAGAATCCGTATCGATCATATATCCACCCATCTCTCTTGCCATCTCTCCGCAATTTCCGCAATCCTTGAGAGCACCACTTGTTAGTGTGCTGCAGGAACTCATCCAAAACACTTTAAGATCCCTAAGTTAATCATGGAGGATTCACCTTCGCTTCCATCAGGGAAAACAAAAGCTTGAAATTCAAGGGGAGGGCTGGAATCTCCCCGGCTGATTGGCTGGAGGATGCCTTCTCGCCCACACATCCCGCTCGGTAACATTTCCAAATATTTTTGAGCAAGCTGAAAACAATTGTGTTGGAGGGGCAGGGGGGCTGCTAATACCCTATCGGTTTCACATTCCTAGGAGAGTTCCCAGCCCACCAATCTGCCATCCTATATCAGGCAATGAGCCTTCAGCTGGAAACTTTACCCTGGCTCTACCTATTGTCCAATGTTTTCCTTCCTGCCAGATGATTGGAATCGCACCAGTTGTTAATTTTACACCTGCTGTTTGTGAATATCCCTGGGTGACCTTTCCGACAACAGGCACCCCGGGGGGATTTCTCGGTGGAGAGATGCACACACATGCATGTGGGAGCAGATAGAAAGGCAACAGGAAGGGGCCTCCTGATGAATGATGAGGGATTAAAATAGCTCTTGCTGGGGCCATAGTGGGATATTGGACAGCAGGAATGATGAAGCGGATGTTTAAAACATAGCAAAGTGTCGATCTAAGCACAGAGGGCAAAAGAGTGTTAGCAGATCCCTTCCTCTTTCCAGCTCTCTCCTTGTGCCCAGCTGGCTGAGCAGCGCAACCCCCAGAGCTTCTTACAGAAGGAGAATGGCTCCCTGAGAGGCTGAAGCTGAGGTCTGCAGAGTCTGAAAACCCTTTTATTTGGGAATCTGAAAGGAATATCTGCCCTGTGGCCCCATTCATCGCTTCTTACCTTGGTGTAACCGATCCTAATGCCATCTCTGGCAGGTATCAATCACCCCAGGAGGGAGGTGTCAGTACAGCATGGCCAGGAAAAGCCATTGGCTTCTCAGTCCTGAATTCTAGCTGCTCTGAGGAAGTCACAGGTGCTCAGATATCACTGTGACCAGCTTTAATACTCAGATTAGGTTAAACAGATCTAGCCCACTTTAGAAGTGCATTAAGAGCACTCTGGTTATTAAAAATGATTTATGGGGCCAGAGATGGATCAGATGAGAAAGTGACCATGGGCTGTAGCCACGCAACGTCGACATTTCCTCCAGCGAGCTGGTACTTGGCTGTAGAAACTGGAGTAGTACACAAATAGGAGCTGGAGATGGCAAATTTTCCTCTGAAAAAATACTGAATATTGGATAAATAACACAGTGGTGGATGTCTGCTGAGTGGTAGCAGATGTTCAGGGACAGGCAAGCCTGACCCTTGTGGAGGAGAAATCACTGATGTGGATATCAACAGAATTCTGTGTGTACAGTGCTCAGTCACAGGCATCCATCCCCCTGGCACAGCAGGGATCCGTGTGCCAAGCAATCCCCCTCCCAGGGATAATACACCCTTTCCCTGGAGAATGGCTATGGATCAGGAGCCCAGTCTGTTCAGAGATGATGGGGCAAATCTTGTCTTCGTCCTCTGACCTGGCCAAGAACAACTCAAATGGAAAAAGCCTTCTCAGTTCTGAACCCCAGGTCCAAACCAAGCTGCCCCCAACTCCTGTAACTTCTCATTACAGAGTGAGGGACCCCAAGCTGTTCTAGAGGCTCCCTTGCAAGTGAAACTCTCCCCACATCTCAGATAACGAGCATCCCACTGCATCTTGTGCAAAATGGGAGCGCTGAGGGTTGGCCGCTTCCCAAATCTGAAGAACAACACTCTGACAATCTAAACTCCTGCTTTAACCCCAAAAGACATTCCTCACATCTTCTCCTGATCAAGTGAGGCAGACAGAACCATTTCTGCAGAGAAGCTGTCTAAAATTGCCAGGGAAATAATCCCAACACACCTCTCAGAAGAAGGGATTGTCCCTAATGCATCATTTTGCTCTGGTGTTCTTGTGAGTCCTTCTTCTGAGACTTCCAGGCCACCAAGCCACCACTTTCTAAATACTCTTGGCCAAAAGCTCACTCAAATGAATGGACAGCTGCAGACAGTACAACGTGCCTTGGGCAGCATTGGAAGGGGTCTGCATGTCAGGTATCTCCAAATTCCTGGAAATCCGGGGAACAATACTGGTAATCTCCAAAAAAAGAGCTCCTTAGCTGAGTGAAACCCATGGTGGAAGAACAGAGATGGCAGATGAGCTTCTCTCTGCAGCCTCATCAACATGTTAATGGCCATCTGCATCTCTGGATTCAGCTCCATCCTTGGCCAACTCAGTTTAGAAAAGGTTTTGTTTTTCTTGGGCTGGTTTTGTTTACAGCCGCTTGACCGAGGCAGAGAGGTCACCAGCAGCTGAGTGCAGCCCAGGCTCTCCCAAGTGCACGTTCTCCAGTGAAACATCTGGTTACCAGGCAAGGTCAAACAGGCCCAAAATGGGAGAGGGCCACAGATTCTGCCCGCTGAGATGCAGCCAGCTGGGAAAAGAACAGGCTTTTCTGGGTATGCTGGAGGATTTGGCTGGGAAAAGGAAGAAGAAAAAGAAACAGATACTGCAGAAAAAGCTGGGGATCAAGAGGCTGGTTCTTTTATTGGTTAAAAATCAAGACCACCCGAGTTGTCACATGAATTGCTGAGTGATTTAGCAGGAATTCTAGTTGTTCCCAAACAGACAGGAGGTCTCTTCAGATCCCTCATTTATACATATTTACCAGTGTATGTATATTAATTCTTCTATTCCCCATTATCCTGGGACTACCTCAGACACATCTCAGACCTCACTCTGTTCTTTTTAATATTTACCTCTCACAAGGCACTGGAGGTGGAAGGATGAAGGCAGATCTGACTTGCAACACACTGAAAACCTTGATCTCGTAAGTTCCTTGGGACAAGGACCACCCAGCTGCTCGGTGTTTGTCCAACACCTGCGCCACTGGTGCCCAAGCCAGTGTCTGGATGCAATAACAACACAAATAACAACATTGTTCAGGACTGGCGTGAGAGCTCCTGCAAACCAAAGAAACCATTCAGGAAGCCTAAAAAACAAATCCTTCCATGCAGCCCCAGGGGATGCTAGCAGCAAATATTTAGGGTTTCTTTGTTTTTTAAAAAGAGACTTGTTCTTCTGAACAAGAATCAGGAAAAAAACCCTCATGAATTGAATGAGCCAAGCACACAGAACACCAAGAGAGGAAGCTCATCACAGATACACAGCGGGAGCTGTTTGGTGAACTGGGATTGATTCATGGTCTACCAAAAAACAGCGGAAAAGACTAAATTCGCGTTATGGTGTTTATGCAGCATGAGCTGACCAGCCTTAATAACACTAATGCTTAGTACATGATTTTCAGAGAGAAGCAAGTGAAGAATAATTGTCTGAGCATGGGACCAAGCACTATTTCCGAGCTGTGATACTTCCTCCTTTGGGACTTCCACTAAACATCTCGACCTGTTTGTGCTTGAGCATCCTCCTCTAAAAGGATGAGGACAACAGCAGTCACTCACCTACTCCAGCGGGTAATGAATGACTCAGATAGATCTCACCGACCTCTTCAAGTCCTACACACAACACCCAATGTGTCATGCAGCACCTCAGAGCAGCCAGAAAGCTGACACCTCTTAACGGGCCTGCCTTGCCAGGGCGATGGGCAGCGCAGAGCCTGCGCGAGGGCCTTTGGCGCCTCTGTCCAAGCTGGGAATGGTTTGCAGAAGAATCCACTGTCCCGTGGAAGGAGCACAGAGGGAAGGGGGACAGCTTGAGCTGGGTGCGTGCCGTGTGCTGCCATTTCATCGGGTCCTGCTGGAATCCGGACATTGCAGGCAGAGGCATCTCTTGAGGCTCAGCACATCAGCTGCTGCCTTCATGCACCAGAAATAAAGAACTCCAAATCCGAACCTGGAAGCCAACCAAAATACCAGAAGATCGTTGTGCTTCTCATGTGCATAATCTGATGCCTAATTTGCATGCACCGCTTGTGTATCTTAATCCCAGCTTTCCCGAGGATGCTGTCCCATCCCTGATCCCATCAGCAGATGGACTCCATCTGCCCAAATGAAAGCCACAGTTTCACCCTGCTCAGATTTTTCCCACCAAACTGCTGGATGCAGCTGTTACCCAGGCCCCTGCCTTATGCAGCCTTTGGTCTGAAGGCAGACATTTTCCTTCACAAGCTCGTTACCATTTCAGTCACCCTTCAAGCTGCCTGGACAATGAGCGAGCTCTGGTCTGCTGTCACTGTGCTCCAATAAATTCCACCAGCACTTCCAAGCACACTGATTCCTCCTCATGCCTTTCCTTCTCTTCTGTCTCTTCTCTCATGATGGGAACAGTATCTCTAGAAAAACCCCAGTGTATCTTCCAGTTGTGATCAAAGAACCTTCCTGCTGCCCACCCCAAACCCACGGCTGAGTGCTTTAAGAGCAGAGTTTGGTCACAAGGTTAAAAAGTTCCGTTCTCCCTTTACTCATTTACCCCATGGTAGGTAAATTTGGGTCATTCCCAATCTCTAATGGGCTAAAGGACCTCTTTGCCTATTGAGCTTGTACCAAAGCAGCCAGAACAGTTTGTCGAGGCTTCCCCTCTCTCTGCTGCCAGGAGGGAGGGAACCACACTGACTGAGAAACCGTCTGGGACTTGGGCACTTCCCTTCCTCTTCCTTTCAGAAGTGTTTTGATTAAATTAGTAAAACTGTTCATTCTCTCTATCACTCCTTAACTTTATTTTTGTTACTTCTAGACAGCTCGGAACACCCTTTCCTAGATAACATTCACTAAATCTGTCTCAGAAGCCAAACCTGCTGCCTCCCTGCACCCAAGTGACAGAGATACTCCTGTGCAGTCAGAGCTGGCATCATCTGGGGAGCACCAAAGAACTCAACCACCTCCACCTCTCTGCCCCCTGGTTCTGGGAGGTGCCATCCTCCAGCTGGGACTGATCCCTGCCTCACTCCCTGTGGCTCTCACTCAGGAAACGCCATCCCTGAGCCCCTGAGCTGGGAGCAGGGAATGCTGTGGGGACACCTCCACGGCCTCCCCGTAGCAGTGGTTTAAGGGTGCTGACTGAAAGCATCCGCTGTGGCCGGGCAGCCGTCCAAGCACGTTGGATGCGAGCTCAGTTGCACTTCCACAGGGATCACACTCCTGGATCGCCAACCCTTGATTGCAGCGGGCAAAATCCTGAAGCAGGGAAACTGCCCTCAAATCTTGTTCCCTCCCTCGTTGTTCACAGCAGGGATAAGTAAGGCCTCATCCATAATCACCTAAAACCATCACATGATTCCTGCTCTGGCAGTACAACAGCTGAGCACGCTGCAGGATACACAGCAACACACATTGGTGATGCACCATTACACACTTCCCCAGTGCAAGCCCTGTTGAAATGCTGCCATCAAATTATTTCAACTGATCAAAGCAGGAAAAAAATAGAATATTAAAGCCCCAGATAACAAATTAATAAGAATAAAAGCATGTAGGTGAGAATTAAGAAGGCATTAACATTCTGATGGCATCTGCTGCCTAAATTAAACTACAGGGAAAAAAAAAAAAAAAAGAGTTCAGCTGACGCTCAGGATCAGGACAAATAGTTCTCAAATGGAAATTACAGTTTTGAAAATTATGTACCAAAAAAGGATCCAAATTAGGACATTTCTGATTTGTGAAGTTCTTTCTCCAGGTGGGGATCTCAGGCTTGACTGGAGGGCTGGCAACATGATTGGCAAGATGCTGGAGTTGTTCAGTTCCTGCATCCCACATCAGGACCAAACTGGCCCAGAGCCCCGCTGGGACAGTGCCTTGTCACTTCTCTGATCCCTCTGGGGCTCTGTCCCCTTTGGGACTTGGACCATACGGATATGGTGTGTAAAGTGTGCTTCATTCGTGCAGACACCATCTTGGAAAAAAGAGGAGGAATTAGGCCTGGATTTCCAAAGGAGGTCAGTGCTAAATTATGTGAATAACTGCATCAGTAATTTACATGAGCAGTTACTGTGACAACTAATAGTGAACAACTTAAGTAGCCAGTTGAGCATGTAATGACCTGAGTTATATGCACCATCACGTCTCTTTGGCACACCAAATTAGGTGTGCATACACATTTTGCATGCCCTGAAGGACTCCTACCTCAGCAACGAGCCTTAATTTCACAGCACAAGCCTGATCTCAGCAGCCTAGCACAGCACAGCCAGTTTATGCAACGCAAAGAGCTGGCACAAACTCCACGGCCCAGGTCGGAACGGATCCTCAGACAGCTAATTAATTTTTACTGCTCCTTTGTGAACTGTAAATTACCCTTCATTTCCTAGATTTCTGTCCCATTTTTCGCCTGCCTTTCTCTAGTGAGGCAGTGAAAAGGGAAAAGTGCCAATAATGGGCTCTCGTTGCGATAAAAGCAGCCACGATTCACTCGTGCTTTGAACAATGCTCTGCTTATGACCAGAATATAAAGGCAATTGGGTTTCAAGAAACTGTCCAGAGATAATGACTTTTCCTAGAGATGGGAGGATAGGAGGAATATTTTATAAATAGGGGGGCGGGAGGAGTGTCTGGTTTGGCAGGACAAACACAACCGAGTTCCTCTCCTGCAGAGGGTTAAAAACAAGATAAATAATCTTCACTTAGAGACCAAGTTCATCAGTATTGCCTGCACAAAAGAAAAGAGAAACTGCTTACAAGGCTGAACTGCCAAGAGCCTCCCCTTCTCATTCAGACAGGAAAGAAGAGCCTCTTCCCGAGAAAGAGTGACCTTCAGACCACCCACACACATCCCAGAGTCTTCCGAGAGCAGCCCCTGAGCAAACGGTGCTGGAGCAAGGACGGGCGGGGTTTTTTCAGTGCTGCTGTGACCCTGTGCAAAGAGTAAAGCTGCTGATTCTGCTGAATCCAGAAAGCAACGCCCTGCCAAGAAAAGATCTACCAGTGTATACAACCCTGCAAGCCATGGTTCCAGTCTATGTTCTTTGCTGATGTCACTGTTCATAGAATCATGGAGTGGTTTGCGTTGGGAGGGACACTAAGCTCATCTCATTCCAGCCCCTGCCATGGGCAGGGACACCTTCCACTGTCCCAGGTTTCTCCAAGCCCTGTCCAACCTGGCCTTGGACACTTCCAAGGGTGGGGCAGCCACAGCTTCCCTGGGCAACAGAATTAATCCAAACCTTCACCTTCAGCCACACACTGATCAGAGGCAGAAGCAGCCGTAGGGAAGAGATCACAACACACCTGAGATGAACTTTGCACAGGCACTGCTGAAATTCAGGACAGATTCAGCATGGTGAGGCTCACTTCACCCCTGTGTCAGGACACCAGCATTTGCATTAAACCCGGGAATAACAAAAAGGTATTACTGGAATTTTCATGTGGTTGCATCTACCAAATGCCCCTTGAAAGGCCGCGGCCGCAAGAACATACAGAAGATCTCTGGGTCCCGGCTGTTGGGATGCTGCAGGAATGAGAACACGGCACTGCTGGGGTGCGTTTATGGGGCCTTCAGCATATGAGATACTTATATTGCAAAACACCACATTCCTCAGCTCTGACGGAGCCGCTTTTATCTCCGTGGCAGATTCCTGAGTCGAAGGCGCTGCCAGATGAGGGTGCAGAGTGAGTTAACGGCCACGGGCCCTGAGCTCCTCTTGCCTCAAGTCATTTACCCAGAGCTCCAGTGACGTTATCGTGTTCAGCCCATATTTACTACAGCTACAAACTGATTCAGAGAAACCTGGAGTACAGGATTAATCATTACTCTTGGGATGTTGAAAATGGATACCAGAACGGACTTCCAAATTAGGTATCTAAAAGTCCTGCATCTCCCAGGAGAGCCCCATTACATCTCCCTACTCCTTCTAATGGAATCTATAGTATGTGAGCACGGCTTTGCCTCCCACAAGCCCTCCCTGCATAATTATCCCCAGCTCAGATTGCTGCTTTCTGTAATGGCTGGAGAACCACTTTCTTCAGGCTACTGAGATATAAAGAGGAAATGTTTATTGCGAAATGCGAGTCAACCACAGCCAGTGGGTCTGGGCCATGGTGGAGGGATACAGAAATGGCTTCTTCTTCTTTTTTTGGCCTCAGAAATAGAACTCACTAAAAATAGCAGTTCCACAGGAACAAGACTGCCTGAAAATAGCTGTTTCTCAGGAGCAGGGCTGGCTGCTTCTGAAAGAAGTAGCTATTAATGTATAATTGTCCCTGAGGCTGGTTTCTGAGAAAATGCTGTACATACAGAGGGCTGTAAAGAGATATGTTCACAGCAGGGAACACAGGCACCCCGCTCTTGTCAGAGGTCCAGTGAACTCCAGTAGCACATATCACTGTATTTGGTTCACTAATCATAGGCACAGCTAGATCCATCCCAGCACTGGGAAGCATTTCCATCTGTTCTGGTTAAAGCAGCACACTGGGATGTTCTCACTAGCTAGACCGGTAAATAAGAAAGCGTCCATCGGCTCTAACCAAACCTGCACTGGTTCCTCTCCCGGGACCGAGCAAGCCTTACAAGCTAGAGCCAGCTCTGAAACCCCAGCGCTTTCTTTCCGCAGAAGATCCAAGAACTTTGTTGAACTGCAGGTTGTGCAATCTACTTCCAATTTCCTGCTCTGCTCAGCACTTAGAGTTTTCTCGCGCAGATGCTACAGAGCAATAAATCTTCTGAAGAATGGCTCTACATTTCTCCCACTATGGTGTTGCCTTTTAATGAGGAAAGACAAATTGCTTGTGAGATTGGCTGATTGGTTGGTTATTCCCTAAAATGTCTCACTCATCCCTCTCATAACACCATGGGTTCAACAGCTCATTTCTTCTGTCTTCGTATTCCTTCCCAGCACAGCCAGACAATATCTATATCAAGGCCATTCTCCTCCTGTTCTTCTCCCCTTAAGGAAAAATCCATCTGGCCAAAAGCAGCAGAGATTATAAAAGGTCCAGAAAAGGCAAATTTTGGAAAGCAGCAGCTTTAAGGAAACTGCAGTGGGGATGAAGTACAGAGGGCCTGGCTGCTGCCATCACTTCAGTCCTGCAACACCAGTGCCAGAAGCCACAGTAACCTCTGCTGGGAGCATCCTTGGATCCCAAAGGCTGTGGGGCTGGGCTGTGTCATCATGGGATGGAAATCTGTAGGCTGCTCCTTCCAGGCTCTTCTCTAAGTGCTGCTTCGAGTCATATCTCTGTTCACTGGGGAGCTGGTGCTTCAGCATTCCAGCAACAGGAGAAGGCGCTCTCCGCAGGGAGTGCACAGCTGAAGTTCTACCCACCGAGTAGCCCAAGGCTGGTCTTTTAGCTTGAGAAATTACTCTTTCTTTTCCTGACTGAATTCCAGCAAAAGAAATGGCACCCTGCTCGTCCTTACACCAGGCTGCAGTTTCCATTATGGGAACTATCTCTAGTTCCCTGAGTAGGTTTACATTGCCACGTGCAATGAAGACCAACATTCCCAGGCTTCATTTTATCCTCGTTTGATAAGGAGGGATAACCAGAGATGCTGCAGCCTCAATGATTTCATATGACTACAACTGGGAAACTTCTAAAACACAAAATATACAGAGCCAGAAGTGTGGTGCCTGATGTGGCCAGGTAAAACTGGACCAGGTGCACACAGCCATGACATCCAGCCACACCATTAACTGACCTTTCCCTTCCCTGCTGCCAAGTGGTTTGTTATATAATCTCATATATGCACACATAGAGGGAAAGATCTATAAAATATAGAGATACAAATACGCTCCTTGCCTTTTTATTTTGCTTAAGTTTTGAAAAATGCCTTGGGATCCTCAAAACCAATAGCCCGTGAAAGGCAGAGTACTTGATTCCTGTTTGATAGCAGCAGGGTGATGATTTTTTTTGCAGCTCAGATCAGTTTGATTAAACAAGCGTTTTGTTGCAGCCGTCATACAGTGCTCATTAAAAAATACTCTACATTTGTGTAGCATTTATCATCCAAGAATCTCATCATGTTTTACAAAATGTAATTAATTAAACTTTACAACTCCCCCCGGAGAGGGATAAGGAAAATGGAGAGTTGCTTTAATCCATCACTGAACTGCAGCAGGCGCTGGGTTAGAGGAAAGCAGCTTTTCAACAGCACACAGCAGCACTGGATCAAGAAGAGAACATCTCCAGGCAAAGTCACCCAGGGAATATATCACACACCTTGTGTTTGCCTGAACTGTGCACTTCCACTAAAGGTTAAATGCCAATTCTTGCAGAGAGGAGGGGGATCTTCCCCCCCATCCCGCTCCCCAGGTTTATATCTGAGGCACCTGGCAGCACACATGCCTTCCACTGAATCCCCAGCAGTGCTAAAGCCCAGGGGCAGCCACGACCCCGCCTGGAACCCAGGAGGCAGCAGATATAAAGCCACACAGCCACAAATTGCATCTCACAGTCCTGGAATGTTGTGCAAGCTGGTGCTTAAAGCGGAGGGAGAGTAAAGTCCCTTTAATCCCTCGCTTACTTCCCTCTCCCCTCCCCATCAGTAAATCCACACCTGTTAAAGGTCACCCTGAAATGAAATACATTTAAATGCTTCCTGCTGCTGCTTGGCTCCCCTGTCCTGGTCCCCTGTGATCCCTCCCAGTCCACACTGCGGAGCAGAGGGAAGGGGGGTGCCCACGTGCCCTGCTTGAATGTCAGAGTCTCATGGCTGCAATCCCACCCGACTCTTTGCTGATCTTTAGAGAGGAATCTCCCTCTCACCCTGGCTTTAGGAGCATATAGGATAACATGGCCACGGGGCACGCCACATTAGACAGATCTGTTATGCCACTCTCACTACCTAGGAAAAAGCTGGAATTTGATCTGGTGCAGGCTGGGGAGGGAGTGCAAAGGATCGCTTTTGTGAGGAAGCACGACAACAAAACCATGGGGACATGTGCCAGGAGAGAATGATGCAAACAAACACATGTGCATCCACAGAGCACTGAGAAATGGGGGGATAGATGGAGCAGCACCAACTCATTCACCAAGTGATCGACACAGCCATGAATCCAACAGCAACTGCAGGCATGGATTAGGGAAAGAGCCTTGGTCTGTGGAGGCAATAATGTCCCAAAGCCACCAGCGCCCTTGGTCTGAGTAAGACTCAATGTCAGCCACTGAGCTTCTTCCAAGACACAAGGTAGGAGGGGGAGAACAGCCGTGGCTGTCCAGCTGGGAAGGTCAGAGAGACAATTTCCACATTTATTTTCATCAGACATAAATGTGGGAAGAGAGGAGTGGTGCAAGGATTGTGCTGGAGGGACTGACAGTGGATTCAAAGATGGTAACAAGGTGATTTTTTTTAAGCCTCTGTCACATCATTTAATTAGTCTCCAAGTCCTCCCCTGATAATATGAGGCCCATTTGTACAACCCTCCTGCTGGGCCACTCACACTTAGCCAAACAGACACATGGATAAGATGGGATTCATCACACCAATCTTCCCCCACTAATGAAGGCAGATCACCCTGCCCTTCCCAGTGGGTATGTGCCTTTCCTCTTTTTAGCATGAAGAACCTGGGTTTTACTGGTCCCTGGTTTTATTTTCATGTTTGTCTCTGGGAAGCAGCCACAGATACAGCTGTTGCTGCAGCAGATTTATCTCTGTGAAAATTCCTGCTTTGGTTTTGCAAGTGTTTTAATTAACGTACATTATTTTAGTACACTTTACTACTGATAGCATGTAATTATCTCCCCACAGGTATATATTTAGCTAACCACCAGGCTGATCAAACACTTATAAAACAAGGTACTTTTGCAACTGACACCAGATACAAGCAAAGGCCAGCAAGATGGGACCAAAGGAGGAGAGAGGAATTCCCCCTCCCCAGTCCTAAACCCAGGGCTCAAATTTCACCACTTGAAAAGATAATCACAACATTAACGTACACATTTTATCGGAGGAGCACGAAGATGCATCAACACTCAAGTGCTGCGAAGGAGAAAAGAACTATGTACATGCTAAACTATTAATCATTGGTAAGTGATCTCCTCTGCAAAGCGTTTTGAGGTTGATGAAGGAAAATGGCTCTGTAATAACACAGAGCCAGCAATCTGCTTGCAATCACAGGTTCATTCTCTCAACTGCTTTTGCCATGTCAATCCCTAGGTGGTATTATCTCTGCAAGGCAATTCTCCATCTTCCTGAGGAAGTCTGGCCATGGAAGAGATTTCAAACTCCACACCCTTTTCTTATCCTATTCAACGCTGAAGTCTGGTTTCCACTGCAAACACAATTTTAGATGAACGAGGTTGAGACCTCAGCAGCTGCTCTGCTCTCACCACACCAAACTGTTCATACAATTAAAAAATAACTGACTGGATGAAGCAGCCTGGGGCCATAACTTTTCTCCAAATTACTGGCTGATAGAACGTGCATCTCTCTGTTGGGCTTTTGCAAGAGCTGTTAGCCTGTGATTTCTCTTTCTCCTTGATGGCTGCAGCTCCTTAACCTGTGCTGGTGGGAACTCATCAGACTGAAATGAGTGTTTTGGAGCCAAGAGGCAGCCTGTGCCAAACCACATGTTTCAGAACCGTATCTGGTCCACAAACCACTGAAGATTTGGTCCTTTATTAAAAGCACGGGGTGCTTTGTCATCAGTTTCAGCGGGCACGGGATCATTTAGGTAAATCCTCGTTTCTTGACCTTCCTGAAGGTCACTCTGTGCTACCTCACACACCTACAGACACCATGTCTGTATATTCCTACAGGACCGCCGACCACCCAGGTGAGACCCTGAGTCTTCAAAGGCTGGCACACCGAACAGGAAAAGTGATCCCAGTCTCCGAGGGAGGCTGTTCTGCTTTTTACTTCTCCTTTTCAGCAACTCACATGAAGTGTGACTTAACTTTTTGGGCCATGACCGAATCTTTGGACTGAAAACTGCAATATTATGTGTTACTCTTGTTAGTGGAGAAAGGAAATCTCTTTTGTATCCACTGACGTCTTTTTCAAAATACTCTGTGTTTTTTGAATTTATTTCTGTTTCTACTTCTATTATTTCTATGCCATTATTTACAAACTTCACAGCATTTTCTAGAGAGGTCTTCACTAAGATGAAAACCTCAGGGCAACACTCCATTAGGCTTTTATTTTTAGAGGCTGGGCTAAACCTTCTTGAAATTGGTAGGTTTGACTGTATTCCTTTATTTAGGGTAGCTGAAGGAGATATTCAGTCTATTTCCACCCACAATACAAGATTGCTCAAGAACCTGAAAGCTCTGGGAGGACAGTTTGGAGTAGGATGTTGAAAGGAAAGAAGGTTACGTGTGGATGCTACGGTTCAGGTGGAGGAAGAGACAGAAAGAGGATGGAAACAAGCAGAGAACGGAAACTTCGAAGAGCCTGAACAAGCATTGATATAAAACCTGGACTGAATAAAAGGATTTGGGGTCACGCTGCTGCCTGGAGCAGGTGCGGAGCTCTAAACGAGGCAACTGGCTCTCAGCGTGTGAGTTCTTCTGTGGTCAGGAAAGAAGGGCTGCGAGAATTCTTGTAAGCAAAACAGAAACACATCAGAAACACCTTTCCTTGTCACTCCTCCTCCCAGCTGGATCAACCAACAGGACCCTGAGTTTTGGCCAGCAGCACAGGTCAAAGGCAGGAAATGTGCAGCAAAACCTCCCGCACATCCGCACCGTTTCACTCTTCCTGCTGGGTCAGGTTAAGGTGGCATAAAGAGAACAGCCCAGTTCCTCTCACCCTGCCAGCGCGGGCAGCTCAGGCCAAGGCTTGAGTCACTGCTGCCTCTAATTGCATTGGAGATGGATCCTCATTAAGGATTTCCATTCTTACCCGAACAATCCAAATTTCCCCAGATCGTGCCATAAGCAGTTTGAGCAGCTTTATGTGCTCTTCTGCTCTGCGGGGAACTCCTTAAAACGAGGCTCCCACCGCTGGCTTTCTTCCTGTAGGTGAATTAATCTGCCTTGCATGAGTAATCCTATTTAAAACAATAGGTTGCCTTGCAAGAATGAGGGAAGCAAGTTTGGAGCATGATTTTCTGCAAGTACTGTAAAAAGGGCACATCGTAGTTCATCAGGGGACACTTCAGCCATAAAATGACAGTTACCGGTAAAGTCCAATAATGAAATAAAGGATAATTAAATAAAAGGATTTTAAAGTCATTTAACAGGGTCTGAATTTGGAACCCTTTCTTCAGGTGATCAGACACGCTATACTTTCCTAATCTTACTTTCTGTTAATAAGGAGAAAAAATTAAAAATCAGGCAGCAAGGTATTCCTTCTGCTTTTTTTTAAAATGTTATGTTATGTTATGTTATGTTATGTTATGTTATGTTATGTTATGTTATGTTATGTTATGTTATGTTATGTTATGTTATGTTATGTTATGTTACTTAATTAATTTTGTAACTTAAATAAATTAATTTTGGTAAAATAGAGGGTGAAGCTAGACACAGAGACCAGCCCCTGATGTGTGACTCAGTTCCATAAATCTTGAGATAGCACAGGTCCCTCACCTCATTTAATACCAGGTAACACAACCCTGCAGATTCCAAGAATCCTGCAGTGGCAGGAGCGAGGAGTGTGGAATAAGACTCTGCAACCTAAGAGAAGTAAAAACTGCAGAGATTAGTGTTTATGTAGGAGCCCTGTGGGCTCCTTTCAGCGTCCTTAATTTAGTTTTCATCTCTGATCCGCTCCACCAGTCCTCTGTGGGATGGAGATTTCATATCCAGGAATCCCGGGGTGCTGTTTGACCTGTCAGGAGCAGCGGGGGAACGGCTGCTCCCCGCTTACCGCCGCAGCACTTCGCTTTTCAGCTTCAGCACAATAAACACCAACAAACCCTGACACCGCTATGAACCTGCACGAGAGGATTTGAAGCCTCTAGAGGTCACTGCACGGGGACCATCAGCCGCAGCCGCTGCCTGCGAGTGACACCTGCTGGAGTCGCACCTGGTGCCACCACCCAGGGCTGCAGGTGTGCTCAGGGTGGGTCTGAACCCCCCAGAAAGGCGCTGGGGAACAGAAAATAAATCCGAGTGGATCTTTCCCGTTCTACTCCGAGTTGGTGCAGTCTCGCCTCAAGTTGTGGGTGCAGTTTTGGGCACCTCAATACAATATATAATGCAATTAAAAGGAGAGCTGTGAAGATGGGGAAGGGTCTAAGGGAGAAGCCAAGCAAGGAGTGGTTGAGGTCGCTTGGTTTGTTCTGCTGGACGAGACTGAGGGGACGCTCACCGGGACTGCAGCTCCTCCCGAGGGGCAGCTCCAATCTCTGCTCCCTGTGAGCAGGGACTGGACCCAGGGAACAGCTGGAGCTGGGTCAGGGAGGTTTAGGTTGGATATCAGGAAAAGGTTCTTCTCCCAGAGGGGAATCAGGCACTGCCCAGGCTCCCCAGGAAATGGGAATGGCCCCAAGGCTGCCAGAGCTCCAGGAGTGTTTGAACACCGCTCTTGGAACGTTATTGGGATGTCCTGTGCAGGGCCAGGAGTTGGACTCTGATCCTTGCGGGTCCCTTCCAACTCAGGATATTCTGCAGTTCCCGTTGCAGGAAGGCAAAATTTGTCTTTATCTGCACATTAACTGCTCCACCACTCAGGTTGTGCGGGTTTACTTACACTGCATACCCCAACCCAGCCTCTCCTTTTCCCCTTGACATCCTTCCAGAGGAGCTGTGGTAGAATGCAGCATATTCCCACAGGGAAAAATCCTGAGTGGGCACCGAAAAGGGACTTCTTACAGTACAATGAGCGACAACAATTTCAGTGCATGTTGCAGTATAAACTTTCCGTGAGCGCACATTTACCCTGTTAGAATTGCAACTTAAGAACACATTGGAAAAGGTTCATCTATGGGACACCGACAGGATTGCTGATGGAGACGTGTGAAGATGCTGATGACAACTTGTGAATTTTTCTATATTTTCTCACAATCTGAAGCACTGCAAGGAGGGCACCTGACACCCCGTAACGTGGGACGGTGCGAGGCGCTGCCCTGGGGGATTGAAGGACATGCTCAGGAGTTGTTTACCATCCTCTGAGGAGGGGCCCAGCTGCTGAAGGGACCTGCTGGACTGGAAATGAAGGGATAATCCCTCAGGTGCCCCAGCACCCTACCAGGCCTGTGGCACCTGGGGCATCGTGTGCAGCCCCAACTGGGGAATTGACCCCTTGAGAGGAGATCACAGAATCATGGAATGTTAAGGGATTGGAAGGACCTTAAAGATCATCTAGTTCCACCCCCTGCTATGAGCAGGGACACCTTCCACTAGACCACGTTGCTTCAAGACCCGTCCAACCTGGCCTTGAGCACTTCCAGGGATGGGGCGGCCACAGCTTCTCTGGGCAACCTATGCCAGGTCCTCACCACCCTCAGCGGGAAGAATTTTCCTGTATAGCTAATCAAAATTTGTCCCGCCTCCAATTAGTACCCATTAGTCCTTGCCACGTCCCTAGGACAGGCTGGACGGGCTCAAGGCGATAGCGGGATGCCCAGAGTCCCTCCTGAGGCGGCCGTGACACACCCAAGATGGCGCCGGCCGCACCGGGATGCCCAGAGTCCCTCCTGAGGGGGCGCTGACACACCCAAGATGGCGCTGTGACACGCCCAAGATGGCGCCTGCCGCACCGGGATGCCCAGAGTCCCTCCTGGGTGGGCGCTGACACACCCAAGATGGCGCTGTGACACGCCCAAGATGGCGCCGGTCGCGCCCCGCCCGCCCGCCGCGTTCCTGCCCTTCCCTCCTCCCATGAGCCCCCGCGGCCCGTCCCTTCCGGGCATACCAAGATGGCGCAGCCGCCGGGTGAGTGCGGGGAGACCAAGGTGACCGCGGTGCCCCCCTCCCTCTCTTCCTCCTTCCCTCAGCCCCGCGCTGACCGCGCTCTCTCTCTCTCCCTGCCGCAGTTCTCCTCAAGGACACGAGGCTGATGGACGTGAAGCTGGGCCAGCTGGGCACCTGGCTGGCCATGAGGGACTTCACCCCCGGCGGCATCAAGGGGGCCTTGCGGAGAGGTGAGGGGGCTGCGGGGGAGGCCCGGAGGGTGCGGGTCCCTGGATCCCTTCTCCTGACGGAGCCAGGGAGAGCAGCACACAAGAATCCCTGGCTGCTGGAGTGGATGTTGCCTGGGCGGGGGGCGTCTGGCAGTGCAGGGGCTGCTCCACGGCGAGTTTTGCATTCCCAGAGCAGTTTCTCCTGTAACATCTCGTTTTTCCATCTGTAAATTTATTTCTCATGCGGGCTTTATTCATCGGATGTTTGTCCCCAGTATTCCTTGTTGTATAAAGGGGAAATGGGGTGCCCTTGGTCCTGAACCCGTTGGCTGAAAATCTCGGGGTTTCCCAACATTACCGTAAAAAATAATTAAAAAGCAGTTGTTCTCTACGGACGGCAAGAAGGGAAACAGGGCTTTTATGGATCACTTGGGACCAGTGTCCTTTGCTGTAGGTACAGATCTCATTCAGGTACTTTTAAACGTGTCAAAGGCAAACATCTGCATTTGGTAATGTACATGCATATAATGTATGGAAGAGTTAGAGAATTCCAAAGCAGCTTCAGCTCATGAAAGTCACAACTATATTTAGGAAAAAATGAAAAATTGGGGTTTTTCCCTTTTTTTTTTTTTTTTTTAAGGCTTAGAGCTATTAACTTGAGATCACCTTGCTCAACTAACACACAGGTTGCCTCCTCTCAGATTGCTTCTGAGACCTTCGGATGTTTCATTAGAAACAATTTCCCGAAGTTCTGTGAATCCAGGCTGCTGCTTTCTCACACAGGGTAACACACAACTTACCTGGCTGCTCTGAAAAACTCTCCTCCTCCACAGGTTACGACAGATACTACAACAAATACATCAACGTGAGGAAGGGGGGCCTCGGGGGGATCTCCATGGTGCTGGCTGGGTACATTGTCCTCAGCTACATGTGGAGCTACAGCCACGTGAGTAAGTAAAAACCACGGCTGAATGTGTGCAAGGTTGTTTGGGGAATAAAAACTATCACCCGCTGCTGCTAAACCACGGCTGAATGTGTGCAAGGTTGTTTGGGGAATAAAAACTATCACCCGCTGCTGCTTTTAGAAATAAAATGAAAGATTTTTGGCAGACAAACTTCTTTTAGCCTTAGAAAACCTGAATGCTCGCTGAGCATTTTCTTGGTAACGAAGAAAGTTTAGAGCTCGGTGTCTGTCTGACCTGACAGCACTTAGAAAATACAGGCTCAGAGGTTTTTTAGAGTGCTTTCTTGCCTGTAATTTCAGGTGTGGTGGGGTTTTTCCCTTGAGTTCAGCAGGATTAACTTGCTGTGCTTTGCTGCAGAGCACGACCGCAGGAGGAAGTACCACTGAAACACCATCGGAAGAAGGTGAAGGTGCAGCTCCTGGCACAGCCACCCTGACAGAAGACAGAACTATTGATATTAAATCTGTACTCTGGTGACCAATAATAAAGTGCATACACTTTACATTTCCCGGGCTGACACTCTCCTAATTAAGTTGTTAATGGTACTGTGCAAATAAATTTGTCTTTTCAGAGTTTCACCCCTCAGGGCAAGTTCAGAGGGAAAGGAGCTGCTCCTTGGGTTGTATTATGAACTGGGGGAACTGTTGCAACTGATTCCTGTTTGATAAAATAAAAGCAGTGGATTGTTTCTTCCTGGCCTTATGGACAGGCTGGACAAGGGGCTGAGAGGATGTGTTTTGTTTTGATTTGAAGGAGTATCTGAGCTTTGGATGGCCTGTTGGTGTTTGTGGTTGTCACTCAGTCTGTCACCAGTCACTGGAGGTGTTTGGGCAGTTTTCAATCATTGCTGAGCACTTTCTGAGATGAGACAGCTCTGCAACTCCCCTTCTGTCACTGCCTCATAACCCAAAATTTCCATCAAAACTCCACCTCCTTTCATGGCCAAAGCTGGGAGGTCATTCTGAATGGGAAGAAGCTTCAGACTTTTAACCCATCAAAATAAACTGAAGGAAAACTTCCCTTCTTGACTTAAATGCAGCTTCAGGGAGCATCCGTGGGTTTGGCCCCCGCTCTGAGCTGCCTCACACCCCAATGTCACACTGGCACCTGGAGCTGGGCACTGCAGGGCCCACCTGAACCATCCTTGTCTCAACAGCAGGGAGGGTGAAAACCACTTCTTGAGGGACATGAATCTCCCAAGAGCTTCAGTGGTTACAGGAGGGCTTTGAGTGTTGGAAAACTGGTCCTGAAGCCCAAAATCTCCTGAACTTGATGAGGAAGGTGGTCAGTGAAGTGTTTTAGTTCCCTTTCCACATCCCAGTTACACACAGATCACTCAGCTCAGTCTGAGGGGGGCACAAAGTGTTATGAGAGTGTCTGAGGGTCTGTGAGTTTAGACTTGGAACTTCCACAGTGAAATAACTGCAGTCATTGACACCAACACAGGCTCTGGTCACTTCTCTTAATCCAGCCACATTACCTTGTTCTTAAAGAAAAATAAATCCACAGCCAGCTTTTGCCATCAGTACATTTCAATAAAAACAAAGTATAAAGGCAGGCAGCAAATGAAGAGATGGGGTAGAATCAATAAGGCTCACATTGTGGGCAAGGGTTTTCTTTTAATTCACATTTTGTCATTGGCCCTTTTGAAATAGTCATCTCAAAATAAATGGGGTTTGGGTTGAAAAGAAAATTACTCTCGGAATCTCTACCAACACTTTAAAAGCAGTGATCCATAAGAATACCCAGGTCCACTTCCTGGTCTCTAGAGTGTGGGAATACCTGCTCAGTGTGAGCTGGATGATGGGGGCTGAGACAAAGCTCTTCTACTCCAAGATGTGCTTGTTTCCCTCCTTTCTGCAAGTGGGAGCCGAGCACAGATGCAGCTGTCCTATAATCATTGTTCTTATTGCCTGGCTAACCAGAGAGATGCCAATTTATTCTCCCCTTGATCAGTTCTCTCCCAGAAGATTGATTTCTAACCTTCAGTACAGCAAGAAGCACAGAAACAAAGCAAGTGGACACGGGTTTTACTGCCTGACGTACGTGAGGGGTTATGTCAGCCACCAGGACAAGCTCATCAAGCTGGCCTGGAAACAGGACTTTGCTTTTGAAGAGCTACAGGACAGCAGAATCCCTGCTTCCTCACTGAGGAGAAGGCATTGCAGGTGTTAAGTTTTCCCAGTCAGTCTTTCTGCCTCCACAGGGAGGGCTGAAAACGCTGCAGATTCTCCAAAGAGAAGTGGCAGAAGGAAAATACTTTAAAGAAACACTGGCCTAAGATGTGTTTACGTGGAGTGCTGCACCAGAAAGGGCCTGGTTTATCTACTGGCTTTTTAGATCTACCTTTCAACAGGGCTCAATGAAAACAGGCGGAGGCCAAAATCGATTTTAAAAAGGTTAAAACTTAAAAAAGGTTTGGGACAATTACAAAAGTGTTGCTTAGCAGCAGCCAGCCTCTGACCAGTTCTTTCAGTAATGGCATTAAAAAAACAACCTGATTAATAGCTCCAGACATTGTGCTAGGCAGAAACCTTTCCTCAGTGGTAACAGCTCCCTTGCACCTTCCTGCTGCTCCTTCACTGTCCACTGAGAAAGGCCAGGTGTCCTTTGGTGCATCTGTTGGCATAATGACCTTTTTCACCACACTGGAAGAGAAAGAGAGACAGGAATTATGGCAGAATTCCAGCTTTTCCCTTCTAGCCGCCTTTATTAAGGCACTCAGCAACTGTTGCCATTTGGAAGCTTTTCCACACACGCAGCATTTAGCAGGTGAAGTGAAGCAGGGTGTCAGGAGGGACAGGATTTATGGGCTGCTACCACTGCTTGGAGCAAAAGCTGCTCCTCTGCTGGGAGTAACCTGATGCCGTGCTGTTCCACAGCATTTCAAAGGAGAGAACCCTCAGCACACACGGGGGGAGTCCAATATTTGATTGGGGCTTTTGTGGAAAAATAAAGAGATGGAAACTCGATTGTGTCCAAATCTTCCTGGTGCTCCTCGGTGAGCAACCAAGGTGAACAATTCCTTCCTTGGTTTGACACCACAGGGTGCATTTACAGCTCAAATACTGAGCAGGCTTTGCAAACCTAATTTCTGTTATTTTCAAGGGTCTTCCAGGCTAAAAGGGAAGAGAATCTACACCCATGTCCTGGGGTGACTTTTATGCTCTGGGGGGTTTTTTTTGGCTCTTTTTCCTATCGGAAAGCATAAAAATCACCCCAGGACAACCCACCAATGTAAGCCAATTAGCTCAGGAGACAAAAAATTATTATTAACTCTTATTTTGAAACGTGCAGCTTGGCAGTCTCCTTCCAGTCTTCAGGGCAGGGTTTCCTGTTTAGTAGCAAAGTCCTACAGAGTTTTTCATTGTCACAGCAAGTCCAGGACTGACAAGGCAGCGAGCTCAGAACTCGAGGCCAATTCCCACAGCTGTATCTGGGCACCACACAATGTCTACTGAGCAGAGCCCAGAATTCAGGAACCTCTTTACACTGCACAAAAGCTTTTTGCTTTCCCTCCTCGGCCCTCGCCTCTGCATTACCTTGTAGCAGGTGACCTGCTCCAATGGCCGGGGTCCTCTGTTCCCACTGTTGTTATTTTGAGACTGCATGACTCCAATGACTTGGGGTGTCCTCTGTTGGGTGGGAGGAGAAGAGTTCTGACTCATTAAGTGCATCCAGGATAAAAGATCTTTGTGGTTGATGTTTTGTTAAGAAGGGAAAAGAGCACCCCATATGTCAAATGATCAATTTTCCTCCAAATCTGTGTGTGGGTGCTCTGCCAGCTGGAGCAGCAGAGAGAAGAAATCAAGCACTGAGTCTTACAAAGCCCAGTGCTCCTGTTTTTTCTCTGGAAGGCAGATTTGGAGAGTAGGATTAGGCTGCTGAAATATCATTGCCATCAGGGAGGGATGTCAACCCGAGTACAAAACCCGGCAGACTGCTGCACAACCATGTATGATGTGCTTCTGTGTGGCGTGGGAGTGTTCTGTGACATGATCTCCATGCAAAGCTGGAACAATTGTGGGGCTTTCAGCACTATAATGGCACTCAGGGTTGCTCACTGCTTAATTCTCCCTTCCAGATCCAAGAGCCTGGGTGCCCAATTTTGACCACCAGACAATCTGTTCTATTTTAAAGCGCTGTGGGAGAGGTTTGAGGGTGGCTGTGTGGGGAGGCAGGGGATCTGGGTACCTTTTGCTGTGTTTGTGTCGGCTGAGGCAGTGGTGGTTGCTCTGTGGTTCCCATTGGCAGTTCAAACCGAGGGCTGGTTTAGATGGAAACAAGAAAGTTGATTCTCAAATCATATGCCAACATTTTATCATCAGCTCAGTCAAGTAACTCCAAACAACAAAACATTCGGGCAGTTAAATCCAGCTCACAGGAAACAGAACCTCCCCCTCCCCACTTCTCTCTGCAGGTGTGCAGCATATCCCTGTGCCTTCTGGAATATAAATCCAGGTGATTCCGCTGCACTGATGGCATCGAATCACCATGCCAGTCTTACTGGGAACTCGCTGGAGAGGTCCTGCCCCAAATCATGAAATGGTTGGGTTGGAAGGGATCTCAAAGCTCATGCAGTTCCAACCCTCCTGCCACAGGCAGGGACACTGCACAATCCCAGGTTGCTCCAAACCTCGTCCAACCTGACCTTGGACCCTCCCAGGGATGGGGCAGCCACAGCTTCTCTGCACACCCTGTGCCAGGGCCTCCCCATCCTCACAGGGAAGAGTTTGTTTCTAATTTCTAATCTAAACCTACTCACTTTCAGTTTGAAACCATTCCCCCTTGTCCTGTCACTACATGCTTTTGTAAATACTTTCTCAATCCTCAGATCAGTAAAAATTTGGCCAAACTAAACACTGGCAAATCTCCAAACCATTGGGAAGCACGGGAGCACCCTCATTTGACATGCAACAAACCACAAGGGAAACACAAGGCTGCAGGGCAGGCCTGGAGCATACTCACTGCATGAATTTACAGGCAGGCCCCTCCGGACAGAATCCTACCAGGTAATTCACACAAATGACTCTCCGAGTGTGCCGATGTCTGCAGAGGGGACCTGCAACACAAAGCTCAGCAGTTCACATTCCCTACATCCATATCCCAGCAGCACAGGCACTTGCAGGTCACGCAAAGATAGAACAGCAGCACCCTGCCCTTGATCTCCAGCCACGTACCGTGTTTACAGAAGCCTCTGTCATACCAGGGACAGTCTTTGATCTTCGATTCCGGGTCAATGTGCAAGAATGGACATTCCTTGTTACTGCATTCCCCTGCACCAAAGGCAAACACACTTCTCAGTCAACTGCTCAGCTCTGAGATCAAAGTGACTCTCAGAACATTACCTGGATCGTGTAGCTCCCACAGAGCTGCTACCAACATTTGTAAGTTCAGGCACAACAGTCTCACTGCCTGCCTTGACCTCCATGAAGAGCTCCCAGGACTCACCCCTGGTGAGTTCTACCAGACTGGATTATTTATGTGTGTTTTTAAAAACAACGGGGGAACTAAATTTGAAAGAGCAGTCATGGTAACAAAAACCAAACATTTAGTGCACCAGAAGTGTGGAGAAACTACAAATTGCACACTGACCTCAATCCAAGGAAACCTACAAGACTGTAAGTTTCTGGCGGCAAGTTGCCTCATTATGTCCAGATCTCCAGAGCTGGAAAGCAAGTGCATAAAAGTTTTGCACCCCCATGCTCTCTGCGGCTCATCAGCTCCCCAAAATCAGTGTCATGCAAAGACCAGCTGCTCAGCCTACTCATCTCATACCCAAAAAAATGAACTTTAGGCAAATAAAACAGTGGTTTCCCCCCTCTTCCTGCAAGGGACAAGCTCTTGAGTGAAGATATCTACGATACATCACAAGTTTATGTGGATAAGGTGAAGCAGATCTGGAAAAATGCCAATCTAACATCAGACACAGAATGTAACGCCCTGAGGATGGATGAGAGGGATGTACCAGGATCTTCTTCAGTCTCCCACAGCAGCACGGAAGGCCAAGCAGGGGCTACTCACCAAATTTGGAGTAGAAGTAACACTCAGGCATCTTGGTCATGTCATACTCGTGCAGGAACTCGCACTGGTCTCCCTTTTTGCACAGTCCTCGCAGCCAGTGTTTACAAACAACTGTCTTTTCCCCACTGATGTGTCGGAACGGGCACATGCCTCCTGTGGAGCCACGGATGGGGCACGGAGAAGGGAAAAAAGAACAATTAAAATGTGTCACACAGGGCAACAGCAGCGCCTTGTTCCCCTCTGCAAGAGGGGTTTCAGAAGACATCACTTATGATTTCAGCCTTCAGGGATAACAGCAAAACAGGGAGTTCCAAAACAGTCTTGTTTTACCCTCTAATGAGCTTCACAACAAAGTCTCCAGCTCTGAATCCTGGCAACTAAAAACCACAGCAGCTAAGAGGCAGATCCACTGCTTGTGCTGAGTTCAAACCTCCCTTTAACAGAAGCTTTGCTTATTCCCTTCCCATCTTCCTTAAAAAAATACCATTATTTCCTAATTGCTGCAGATATTCCAACATCCTTCAGTTTTATCCTCTATCTAAGTTATCCCCTCAGCTTTACAAAACAGGAGCACTATAAACAGTGCTGGAAAATCTATTTTCACCCCTCCACCCTGTGAGAATAATTGCCTTTTCCAAGATTCCATACAACTTGCCTTTTCCACATGCCGCCTTTAAAAAAAACTCACAGACAGCTGCGCCCGATTCTGCGGAGAGAACAAGGAAACATTATTTTAACAAAGCTTCATGGCAACTTTTAAAATCTTTCCTGCCCTAGAAAGAAAGCCTGATCTCCAACATCAAGAGAATAGCAGCATTTTTGCTTGGAGAATTTACTTTCCTGCAGGAGTTCCTTGTTAAAGCCTGGACCTCAAAAATATCTGTTTTCTTCTGGAGGGACACCAAGAGGAATCTGCAGAGATTTGGAGGTGCTTGTTTTGCTTTTCAGCTATTTAAGTCCTTGACTAGGTTTTCATTCTGTTAAGTCAGTCATATCACAGAATATCCTGAGCTGGAAGGGACCCACAGGGATCATCAAAGTCCAGCTCCTGAACCCTATATTTATAGTCATCTATTTTTCTACCAGAACTGCCTAAAACAACCATTAGCACATTATCCCTTGCTGATCCTGACCAACAGGAAGGTTTAAGGGAGTTAAACAGAAGTTTAGGAGCCCAGTCAGAAAAATTCAGCAAACTACGAGTCTCCTGAGTCTCTGTCAGACTGAGGGAAAGTATTTAAGAGTCAGCCACAGACAGACATAAAGATGATGACTCCTGCTTTATCTACCAAACAGGGATGAAAAAAGAAATAGAAAGTACTGTGCAGGAGAGTGATCTTTATTCACGGTAACACCTCAACTTTGATTTTCCAGCCTGGCTGGGTAGTAACTACAGATTTCACCAAGTAGAAAAGAAAAACATCTGGGTTAAGACAGAAACCTCACGGGGAATGCGGAAATTGGGTGGATCTATGGGTAATACCTGAGGAAGACGCTCAGATCCCTAAAAACCTCCCAGACACCCCTGCCCAGCCCACCCTGCTCGGCCCCAGGACCAGGGGCCCGGGCCCGGCCCGAGCACCCCGCGCAGGAGAGAGCCCACACGCACTGTCCATGCCAGGGAAGGGAAGCGGCTGTGCCCCCAGCTGCTGCTCCACGGCCAGCTCCAGGTCGAACGTGATGTGGTCCACGCTGGCGATGAGCTCTTGCATGGTGGCAGCTGGGGGCCGCCGGCAACGGGAAGGTAGGGGCGGAATGGTGGCGGTGTTGGTGGCGGCGGGCGGGCGGGCCCGGGCGGGCCCGGCCC
>VYZT01015840.1:120398-206593 GCA_013400735.1 Pomatostomus ruficeps
GCCGCGCTCCATGTGCTCCCGCTGGCACCGCGGCCGGTTCCCCCGGGCCGGGCCGGGGCGGGGGGCTCCGGGAGCGCCGGGGAGGCGGTGCAGCCGCACCGGGGGGGCACAGGGGGCTGGCGGCCATCCCGCCCCGGGGATCCGGCACAGAGGGTCCCGCCCGGGGGGGTTCGGGGGCTCCCAGCGCGGCTGCTTTGATGTGGCTCCGGCCGCGCCGCGGTTTGGGTGTTGCGGAGCGGGCAGCGACTTGTTCCTCGCGTGATTCAGGAGCGGGGATGAGGCTCCGCCGGGCTGTCACGGCGCAGCGGGATCCACCCAGAACCTTCTCCACAGGCAGCATCTGCATAATTGGCGCTTGCAAACCCCGGTCACACGCGTTAGAACCCAGCCCTCGTTCCTTTTCCCTGCAGTTTGCTCCGTGCTGTTTCATCAGCCTTTAGCACCGAATTGGTGCCTTACTTACATTTTATTTAACCACTTCATTTTTGGGGCCGTTTGCGCGGTGCTGGGAGATGGGGCTGAAGCTTTCACGTGGTTTTTGTGAAGGCAAAGAACCGTGGTGGGTTATGACCCCATTTTTCATATTTAAATGCCCTGTGACTCAGGATTTCTTGCTCTTTAAATGTTTGATTCAAACCTTTTGCTTTTTGGAAGAAGAGGGGTCTTTGGTCATTTTCCCCCCTCGAGTCAGTGGGAATTGTTGGATTGTTGGAAAAAGAGTGGATTTTGGCACTCACTGTTTAATATAAAAGGGAGGGACCTTAACCAGCTACTAATAAATTTTTTACAGGATTATTTCTGATTAATTCCTTATTTTTTCCCTCTAATACTTTGATTTTAAAAAGAAGAGATTCCATCGGTATCATTCCGTTCTCTTCCATCTAAATTCCTTGATTAGGCTGTTTAAAGCTGAAGAGAGGTGTGTTTGAGCGTGGGCCTGCCTGGGCACCACTGGGCTTTGCTGCAGGTGGAATCTGCAGGTGATTCTGTCCTAAAAGTGCTTCCCAGAGGTGGAAAGGAATCGTTATCCCTGTTTGACAGCTGAGGCACGGAGCTGCTCAGTGGCAGGTGTAGGAGCAGCTCCCCAGCTCTGAGGTGAGGTTTGCTCTCCCTGTGGGAGCAGAGCCCCATCCCTGCACCGTGCTGAGCCCTTCCATGGGCTTCATTCTTCCTTTTGCTTCTTTGCAGGCTTTTCATGTAAAATAATTCCTCTTTAGCTGCTCCCCTGCCTTATCACCGCTGTTTACTCGCAGCCCTGAGCTGTTTGTGTTCCTTGGTCCGGAGCCCAGCGTGGAATTCTGGCCCAGCTGGGCTGGGAGGCTGTCCCTGGCCGGGCTGGGAGCACAGCGGGGGTTTGGATATTTGGGGGTTGGTGTGTCACAGCTGTCACTGCTGCTCCGTTTGGAGTGATGTCGTGTGCTGGGCAGTGAGGTCGTGTCTCCCCGGGAGCATTCCCGTGGCAGAGCTCCTTCCAGAGGGTGTCAGTGTTCCCACTGGGAACGGGCAAACAGAGAACACCTGCCTGGCTGCACCACAGCTCTCGGTTGTGCTTTTAGGATTTGGAATCCCATGAGCTTCCCCAGCTGAATCCAGGGAGAAGGATTTGGTCTCTGCAGTTCGCGTTTCTCCTGGGAAAATATCTCAGGAGTTCCTGTAAAGCTTCACGGTGGGGTTTGGGGACAGAAATGGGGCACAGGAGAGTTTGTCTGTGCTGAGCCAGGAGAATTGGTAGGAAATGTTGGATCTCTAAGGCTCCCAGTCCAGGAGCACCTAGAGAGAGAGCAGTGGCAGATCATGGATCCCACAAGAAGGAGGGACAATCCCTCATCCCTCCCCGTCACTGCAGGGCTCCTGTTGTCCTCAGCAGGTGAATTGGGGAGGATGAGAGAGATCCAGTGTTTCCTGCTCCTCCCGTGGGACATCCAGGACTCCTGCAGTGTCAGAGCTCCCTTGCCAGAGCTGTTTGCTTTTGCCAATCCCCCTCGCTCAAAGCTGTGGATTTTCTCTCTCCATCTTGCTTCCCAGTTCTTTGGGCTGGGAGAACTTAACAGAGCAGTGGCTTGAGGGAGCATTTATGGCTTCAGCAGTTCGTTAATCAACAGAATTTGGAACCGAGGCACAGTGACTCCCTTTCCTGGTTCCTAGAGCTTGCTTTTATTTCTCCTCATAAAGCAGTAAAACGTGGAGCCTCCTTTCAGTACTTCTTCAGCTCCCATTGTAATTCCCAAAGCTTTTGTCCAATTAGCTTCCTGTTTTCCCCTGGCACAGTGGGAGGGGTTAAGGAGCCAAGCTTGTCGGAATGTTGGTGTAACCGCAGGAACACTCTGTGATTCCTCGTGTGAGGAAACTGGGATCTGCTGTGGGACTGAGCACCCCTTGCCAGCCTGGGAAGGGAATTGGAGAGGCCACGAGCACAGGCAGGGAAGGGTGGTATCAATAATCCCAATTCTCTTTGTGTCTCAACTTAAAAACCTCGGAGCATCTCACCAAGCTCAGTGTGGGGTTTTGTTGTTTAGGTTCTATCAGAGGAACCATTTTGGTTTGTCCTGTCCACACCAAAAATCCAGAGAGTGCTGCAGGAGGAACAGACCTTTCCGGAAGGTGCCTCTAAACCATTTGTTAATTTTGTTGTTCTGTGCAGGTAGAAAAGGAGGCCACAAAGGCCGAGCAAGGCAGTACACGAGCCCTGAGGAGATTGATGCCCAGCTCCAAGCAGAAAAGCAAAAGGCAAGGGTACGTGTTTGCTCCTTCGTGTGCTTCCTGTCCTAATTCCTGCCTTTTCCAGCCCGGTTATTCGCTGCTCAGGAGCAAGAGCAGCTCAGCCAAGTGTCACAGCTCATTCCAGCAGTGATCACAGTGTGGATCCTGAATGTCCCCAGCTGGGGACGCTCCAGAGTGGCACCCAGGTTCCTGAGGCCTGGGAGACCACCCAGTGCAGCATTGGAAGGTTAAAGGACAGAGGAGCTGATTACACAGCAGCTCTGGAGCTCTTTTCTCCCCATATTTCATCATCCCAGTCTCCAGTGTCAGCTCATTTTTCATCCGTGTTCTGCAGCTTGGCTTTGGAGAACAAGGGCCACGTCTTGACATGTTATTGTACATTGAAATTATTGTATTTGCCCTCTCTCTGTCATACACTCAAGGACCAAACTCCTTTGATTTCTTCCTGGACACAGGATTTTCTTGTTTGCCTCTGCTTTGCAGGGAGAGATAACGGAGTTTTCTGGCGTGGGGCATTTTTTGGGTGTGTTTCTGTGTCCCAATATTGGACTCTGACAGCTCCCCCCACTTCCACCACGACCTGACTGCTGCCATAAAACCCAGGGCTGTTTTTTGCAGCTCTTGTTCTCTTTTTTCCCAAATTATCACAGCTCTGATGACACTCTTAATATTTTCCTGTGACTTTCTGGAAGTGCAGCCTCAGCCCAAACACACAATTCCAGCTGAGGCCTCGCAGCACTGACCACAGGAGGATGATTACACCCCGTGTAGGAAATCCTGATGAATACCTCTGAGATGACTCTCCCAGGCAGTTCTGAGCCGTACTGTTCACTCCTTTTTAATGTTTTGCCCAGCTGGAACTCGAGATGATTGTTTGGTTTGCTGCTTAGCCACATATTCCAGCTTCGTGTTGGATTTCTTCTTCCAAAGTGTAACTCCTCTTGGTTAGTTCTGATCCCACCTTCTTGGTTTCGTGCCATATTTCCAAATTCTGAAAAACCACTTATGAGTCTCGTCCTGTTTTCCAAAATAATCCCAACTCCTACCAGTGTGATGTCATTCACAAACTGTGTGACTGTTCTCTGCTTCCATGTTTTTAATAAAAACACTGACTGGAAACGGGACGGGAAAGCAGGACCCACTTGAAATGTGTGTCTTGTCTCACAGAGAACTGCTCTTTGAGAAGGATTTATTTTTTGTGGTAATCCACATCACATGGTGATGGTTGCATCCAACACTGATTTATTAAGGAAAGTTTAAAAAAACCCTCATAATTAACAAAATGACTCCTCTTACTGTTCCTTCATCCTCTTTGCTGGTTGCTTGATGAGGGATGTTGTCAGTGCTAAAACAAGACGCTCTGATTTCCTCTGATTTTGTAGGAAGAGGAGGAGCAAGAAGAAGGAGGCGAAGGAGCAACAGGAGACCCCAAAAAGGAGAAGAAATCTTTAGATTCAGATGAGAGTGATGAAGATGATGAGGATTATCAGGTACTGGCATTCTCAGGGCGCTTAATGCACCTAATCATTGGGCCAGGGCGGAGATGCACACTGGATTCTGAGCAGAGCTACCTAGAGTACATTTTTTAATAGAACTATTTTCAGAAGCCAAAAAAACAAACAAAAAAAAATTCACTTGACAGCATTTTGCCTTCAGAATGAAAACTTGGGTATATTTACAAATGAAATACAAAGGCAAGGTTTTTAAAAAGGCTGAAGGTGCCCTGGTTCATAAATGGTTTTGCTGGCTGGCAGTACAATCCTGAATTGTGCTTTTGGGGTGCTTTGCAGTGTGTTTGGGGAGCTCTGGAACAACCAGAGCTGGGTGTGAGAGCTCCTTAACCTCCCTCTTGTTCCCGACCCGCAGCAAAAGCGCAAAGGAGTGGAGGGGTTGATAGACATCGAGAACCCCAACCGTGTCATTCAGACAACCAAAAAAGTCACTCAGCTGGACCTGGATGGACCCAAGGAGCTCTCACGGCGAGAGAGGTGAGGCTTCCCCGCTGCATCCCTGGGATCTCAGCCCTGCTGCTGGCAGCAGCTTGGTGCAGGAGGGGTTTCCCTGCTCGGTGTCGGTGTTTCAGGGAGGCCCTTGCAGTGTGTTGCTGCCTGAAGCAGGCGCTGAGCAGCAGACTGAGCTCGCTGTGCTTCAAAATGGGGCTCCTTAGGAACTTCACAGGAGTTGTCTGTCCCTGGGAGCAGCTGTGGCCATCCTGGGGCCAGGCAGCTTGCCCTGGTACGCTGAGAGAAAGGGATTTAGACCATCCTTCCCTAAGGTTTTATGCTGAAAATCAGACCTGACTGAAATCCTGAAATCACACTGCTGTGAGAGGGATTTAGGCCGTTCCTTTGCTGAAGTTTTACGCCAAAAATCAGAACAGAAATCCGTTAAGCAGAGGTCACCTTGGATCCAGTTTAATCTCGCTGCAGAAGGTGCCCTGGTGGCAAGGTAGCATTTTCCCAGATTCCAGGTATTGGGGTGAAATTTTTGTCTGGGCAGATGAGCAACCTGAAAACCAAAGTTTAATCTTCTAGTTTCAATTAGCACTGGTGAGGTTTGGAAGGGAGGGTTTAGTCTTTTTTATTTGGGAGATTGCTTCAGCAGCAGGACACCTTTGAGGGTAAGGCTGGGAAAAACACGTCACAGTTCTTGTGGTGTGGGGCTAAACCATTTGACCTCCTTGCGTGTCCGTGTCCTTATTTAGCTGAAAGAAGTTGAAATAATTTCTCACCTCACCCCTGCAATAGGCAGAACCTTGAAAACTGGTGAAGGACCCTCAGTTTTGGGGTTTTTCCTGGTTGGAAAGCCCCACTCTGCCTGTCCCGTGTGCTTGCCTGGATACTCTGGTTACTGGTGTGTTTCCCTTGGGCAGAGAGGAGATAGAGAAGCAAAAGGCAAAAGAGAGATACATGAAAATGCACCTAGCCGGGAAAACAGAGCAAGCCAAGGCAGACCTGGCCCGACTAGCCATCATTCGGAAGCAAAGGGAAGAAGCTGCCAGGAAGAAAGAAGAAGAAAGAAAAGGTTAGAGAACAATTAATCAAATTCTCCCACCTCCCCGTGCCATGGCTGCTGTGGCAAGAGGCACAATTCCCCGTGGCACACATCCCTCATCTGAGCCTGGGTGGTGCTGCTGGGTGTCACCAGCTCCCCTCAGCAAAGCCAGGCTCAGCTGTTTCCCTCTCCTCAAGTTCTTGCTTTATAAACAAGGACAGCAGAGCAGGGAAAGAGAGAAGGGAATTGCCCTTGATATCATCTTGTCCTCTGCCTCCCGGGCAGCGCTGGCTCCAGTTTGGGGATTCAGCAGGTTCCTGGTGCTGGGTGATTTATCTGCTTTGCATGTGGGGATCTGAACTGCGCAGGGAATTCCCAGCACTCGTTCCCTTCCTGGCCTTTGCCTGGGCGGTGTCAGCCAGAACTCTGAACGCGGCTCCTTGGTGGCTTCCACAGAGAAATTTGGGCATCAGGGTCATTTGTGGACACCTGGAGAGAGGCCAGGGATAGAAGGGAATATACAAGAGGAGCTGTGCCTCTTATCTCGGAGAAATTGGTGGGAAGGGTGGGATTTTTTCCATTACCCAACTGCCAGGATTTTGAACCCACCAATCCACCCACAGTCCCTGACGTGCACCACGAAACGATGAAACTCTTGTTTTCCTCTCCAGCAAAAGACGAAGCGGCCATGGCCGGTAAAAGACTGCAGTCACTATCCCTTAACAAGTAAGCACAGGCCATGCAAGAGGAGGAAACGCCAGGGAACTGTGCCTGGTCCTGCCGGGAGCTCTGCCGTGTCGCCTTCCACCGATGCCACGCAGGGCGTCCTGCAGCATCGACCTCACCTCCACCTCCAAGAGACACTGACGATGTGTTTGTCCTCATCCTGGCACAGATTTCCATTTGGGGTTAGGGGCAGCTGCTCTCTGCAGTGCAGAGCTGTGCTGGACAGCAATTCCCTGTAACAGTTCGGAAACATGAATGTTTTTGCTGTTTTTAGGATCAAGAACNAGTACTAGATTGCAAGAAAATAGATTGTGGGGTCGTTGTGGGGTGGGGCATGGGGTGGGGAACCGATGTGGTATGAAATCCCAAAGGATAATGTATCTGAGGAATCCAGTTGGCAAAGAGCCCATCAAATTTTGCTGCAGGGCGTTGCAGTATAAGCTGGGAGCCTGACTTCATGGACATCTGGAGTGCCATTCCTTCCTGGATTCATCCCTCCTTTCTTGCAGCCAGTCTCCCCTTTTCCCTCCTCTTCATTTTCTTTTTGTCCTCCTTATTAGGGATAGTGCCAGTTTTTAACCACATCATCCTTTGTTTAAAGGAGAAAAACCAACAACATTTATTGTGTCAGATCCAGATGGAAAAAAACAAAAAACAAAAACACAAAAGAACTTGATCAAGTTTAAAAACCACCAAGAGAACTTGTATATTTGGCTGATTAAACTGTAAGTTATCAGAGCTGCTGTGGCCTCCTGTGTGTGTGTGAAGGGCACAGCTGGGGGGCTCTGGGGGAGGCACAGCTGCAATTGGGGGTGCTGGTTGTGGCGTGGGGGTCAGGAGCTCCGTCAGCACACGCAGCCTGGAGGGAAATGGAGGGAAAGAGCTTCCATCCATGATTCTGATGGATGCTTTGCACAATCTCTTTACCACGGTGGAGGAAACAATCACCCTCAGGCCACTGTCTGGCCTGGTCCCTGTGTGGGAAGGGCAGTCACCGCCCTGTCACCCCTCTCAGATGGCTCTGGAGGGGAGATTTTCCAGCCTGCTGTGCCCCAGGGGCTCTGGGAGGTCAGGGACACCAGAGCTTCCAGACTCACTCCCCAAAGGCTGGAGGAGATCCAGCCCCAGGCCTCGGAGCTCTGGGAGGCACTGGGAGAGGGGTTACAGCTGTGGGGATGACAAATGGGGTTTGTTCTGTGTCACCCTGTCCTGGAGAGGGGCGCGATCAGTTCGGCAGCCCAAGGTCTCTGAGCTGGCGCCAGGTTTGGGAATTGCCCACCTGACAGGATTTTACCGGGGAAACTCAGAGAATGGGAAACGTGTGCTCCCTGCCGCCTCCATGCTCTCCCCTCCCTTTTCCCTAACACCAGTCCTGGTTTGAAACGGTGCTGGAGCAGGGAATGAGGAACTGACATTCCCTTCATCCCCGTGATCCCAATTCATCCTCAGCACTGGTGGCAGAAAAGATGTGACCACCCGTGGTGAGAGGTGGCACAGCACCATGATCTGCCCCAATCACACCTGTGTTCGCACTGAGCTTGTTCAAAAATAGTCCAAAAAAAAAAAAAGGTTTTGATTTATTCAGGAAAATCCTTTATTTGCAATTTCTCCAAGCAATGTATGACCAGCATCGGGAAGGATGGTAAAAAAATAGTAAGAAAAATGGTTTTGTTTGTCTGGAAGCAGCCACCAGGGCTGGCTGGCAGCGGGGACAAGCACTGGTGGCATGGTGGCCGGGTCGTGTGGCACAGGGGGGTGGCAGAGGGCAGCAGGTGGGGGGCAGAGCAGGGGCAGCTGGAAGCTGGGATGCCCTTCCCGGGTGGCTCCTTCATTTGATCTTGAGATCCTTCAGCGCTGACTCCAGGCTCTGAAATGAAACGGGAGGGTGTTCATCAGCTCCTTGGGAAGCAAGGAAACTGGAGGTGTCTGGGGAGCTGAAAGGGGGGGAGCTGGGAGGGAAATGGTTCAAGTCTGGGAGATCCATGGGGATTCCTCACCTTGACATCCCAGATGCTCATGCCCCCATCCATCCCCGTGGTGCAGAACTGGGAGCATTTGTCCTTCCCGCCCTTCAGCACCGAGATCTGGCTGTGGGTGCAAAGAGGGAGCGGGAATCAGTCCTGGGCCCCTGCTGAGACCTCGGAGCTGCCCAGAGCGAGGGGGGGAGTGGGGCTGGACTCCTTCATCTCCCCCACCCACGTGCAGGGAGGCACTGGGACATTCTGGGGATATCCAAGGACGCTCCACGGCTGTCCCAGCTCCTGGGCTGCACAGCAGCACACCTAGGGGAGGCTCAGGGATCATCACCCCCAAGCAGCCCCCGAGGTGACCCCAAGCCTGTCCCTTCTCGCCCCCAGCCCTCACCTGATGCTGTTCTTGTGCAGGGTGTCCAGCGTGGCGTTGGCCGTGTCCGAGCTCGCTTTCTTGTCCAGGTTCTGGAAGCGCTCGCGGGCGGTGAGGCCGCGCTGGGAGCTCTGCTTGGGGACGTCCAGCTTCCCCCCGAAGGTCAGGGCGCCCTGGCTCTCGTCGTAGGTGAACAGCATCGGGCAGCAGTCATGGCCCTGGGGAACAGCCCTGCCCTGCTCAGCGCCCTCTGGTCAGCTCCGGGCACAGCGCCCACCCCGCGGTCCCGCCCGCACTCACCGCGGCCACCAGGCTGTTCTCGGTGATGAAGGTGACAGCGAGCAGGGGCAGGGTCTCGGTGCACAGCGAGGCAACGCTGCGAGGGGTGAGCAACGAGCTGGGCTTCAGCCTCGGTGCAGAGACTGGCACAGCTCGTCACACGGGTGGGAGCCACGAGGGGAGACGCCACCTCCTCCACCGTGGGGCTCTGGGGACGCTCCAGGGGTGTCCCAGCTCCTGAGGCTGAACCCTCCCATCTCCCCTATCTGCATGCAGGGACACTCTGGGATGGGTCTTGGCCCAATCCAACCCAGATACCCCCATCCGCAAGTCGGTTTGGGGGTCAACCCCTGCTGCCACCCCCAGCATGGCCCCCCAGCGCCCCCGACTCCCTCCTGTCCCCAGCCCTGCTTACGCCATCTTCTTGCCGGCGTCGGCGAGGCACAGGGTGCTGTCGTGGCTCACCCAGGCCACGCGGGAGCCGCTGGCCGAGAAGCAGATGCTGTGCACCCACCCACAGCTGCTGCTCGACTCGAACATCAGCTCCCCAAAGGGCATCTTGGAGCCCCAGGGTGTGGGGCTGGGCCGCTCCTCCACCTCCTTGATGTAGGCTGAGAAGATCCTGGGAGGGGGAAAACCTTGCCATGTGTCCCTGGACGCAGGACCTGTGCCACCTTCATCTCTGCCTCCGTTGTGTGACTCAGTTTCCCTGGCAGAGACTGTGGGGTGCCCTCCTCCCTCCCACAGGTGCTGCATCCCCGGGATGGTCCCAGCCCTCCCTGCACCTCCCCTGTGCTCCATTCCCTGATCCAAGCAGCACCCAGGGGTGAAGCCTGTCCCCCAACCCATCCTTGGGGGTTGCCCTGCCATAGGCCCCCCCAGTCACCCACCCCCTGCTCCTCACCTGCACTTGAAGTCACAGGAGCCGGCGGCCAGGAGGACGTTGTTGGGGTGCCAGTCGAGGCTGAGCACCGTCGAGCGGATGGGCTTCTTGATGTGCTTGCAAACCCACCTGTATGGAGAGGGGGTGGCAGCAGAGGGGCAGCACCACCACCCCCAGAGCCCCCCTGGGATTTTGGGGAGCTGGCTGAGGTTGGTTGGGGCTCCAAGTGCCCCAGGAGCTGCCCTGGGCCACCATCCTGCAGTAGCAGCTTGGGCATGGGGAGTCCATCCCTCCATTTTCCCATCTGTCTCCACCTCCAGCTCCTCCAGTCTCTTATCTCCCATCCATCCATCCATCCATCCATCCATCCATCCATCCATCCATCCATCCATCCATCCATCCATCCATCCATCCCCTCTCCTCATCCCCCAGGACAGACCCACAGCGGCCGTGCCAGAGCCTCACCAGTCGTTCTCCTGCTCGAAGTAGCAGATGGAGATGAGGCGGGAGCCGCTGCCCACGGCGAACTTGTTCTCCTTGGGGGACCACTTGACGCAGCGGGCGGCGCGGTTGATGCGCAGGATGACCAGGGTGGGCTTCCAGACGTTGCCCTTCAGAGTCCACACGTAGGCGTTACGGTCGGTCCCGCACGTCACCAGCCGGTTGCTCTCAGGGGCCCAGTCGATACCTGGAAGGCAGAGGGGGGTGATGGTGGCCCCAGGAGACACGGGAATGGGGATAGGGGTGTGGAATTCAGGGCTGGGGGACGTCTGAAGGCGTGGTTGTCCTGGGTGGTCTCTGCTCCCCAGTTCCTCTTTGCCCCACACCATCCCTTCCCATCCCTCCCACCTCAAAGCATTCCATGGCAACCCATCCAACCCCATCTCTCCCATCCATCCATCCATCCATCCATCCATCCATCCCACTCCTCCCCGCCTCATCCCTTCCCATGCCTTCCATACCATTCCATCCCAACCCATCTCTCCTACATATCCATCATCCATCCATCCCTCCCATTCCACCCTACCCCATCCCTTCCCTTCCCATACACCCCACATCATCCCAATCCATCTCACCCCATTTCTCCTGTCCATCCCTATTCCTTCCCATCCCTCCCTCCTTCCACCTCACCCCTCTCCATCTCTCCCATCCCATCCATCCCACCCCTGGCTTCTCTGTTCCCCTCCATCCCTGCACAACCCCCATCCAGAGGGTGCCAGTGCCACGAGCAGGGCTGGGAGCAGCTCTGGGGCAGGGACACCCACCATCCGTGTCCCTGTCCCCTCTGCCAGCCGGGACTCACCTGTCACCTGCCCGTTGTGCTCCTTCAGCTCGTGGACTTTGCTCCACTTGGCCCCGTCCTTGCGGTAGATGTGAACCTCGTGGTTGTTGGGGCACAGGGCAATCTCTGGGGGTGACAGTGGCCAGGCCAAAGCCCTCCCCTGGGTCACAGGCTCCTCAGGGCCAAGCAGCACCCACCCACCCCTTCCTGGGCTCCAGGGCCCCACTGAGCCCCAACTGCCTGGGGGATCCCACCAAGCACCCCAGCCCTGGTCCTGCACCACCCTAACCCTGGGAATTGTCCCTGTGGCAAGGGAGAACCCTGCACCCCACAGCCCGGTGTCCTCCCTTCCCCACAGTGTGGTCCCCTGGGGCTGGTGGGATGCGACAGGATAGGATGGGACAGGACAGGACGGAACAGGACGGCTGCGGGTGCACAGCTCCCGAACCCAGCCCCAGCCCGCCCCGCCTGCCCGGCGCTCCGGCCGCAGCACAGAAAGCTCTTTTTGTTCTCCCACATCCCCCGGGCCGCGCTCGGGAAATGCCATCGGCCGTGAATTACCCGGCTCTGCTCCGTGTCCGTCCCACCCCTGCCCGTGCCCGGGGCCGGACACTGTGCTGGCACCCCTGTGCCAGGCTCTGTCCCAGCAGGGGCACCAGGGGACACACGGGGATCTGTGCTGTCCAAGGCAGTTCTGCTTCCCCAAACCCAGCCCCAGCCCAGCTCTGCCCCGTCCGGGAAGCATCGCCCACCACAGGGATGTTCAGCCAGGACAGTGCCTCGGGAGGTCTTCGGGAATTTGGGGGTGCCCCAGCCGTACTTACGGGTGCGGTCCTTGTTCCAGGCATGGCAGCTGATGGGCTCCAGCAGGAAGCTGTGGTAGGCCATGGCTCACGGGCTGGGGACAGCGAGAGACCCCCAGGCTGTCAGGACATGCTGCTCCAGCCACAGGGACAAGATCCCAGCTCCCAGCCCCACTGAGTGCTCCTTCCCACCAGGATTAGCCCTGTGCTGCAGCCCACTGCGTCCCTCCTCTGCCGGGGACAGGGTTTCCCTGAGGATTTCCAAGCTCAGAAATTGCCCATTTCCAGGAACTTCTAAACCCTGCTGTCATCCTGCTCCAGCTGGCTGGAGCTTGGTGAGCAGGAGCTGGCTGGGCACACAGAATCCTGGTGCCAGCAGCCCCATGTGCATCCCTGGGGTCCCACCACGGGCAGCACCTCCTCTCTCCACCCCAACAGGGCCAGATCCACTCGCTCCTTCCACTCCTCTCATTTAGGAAGAGCCACAGCCCCATGGAGGCACCTCCATCCCATTCCATCAGTGCTCAGCCCTCAGGACCAATCCCTTCTCCTGGCTCAGCCCCCACCATTCCTGCTGGTCCCCAACTGCTCCGCTGTCATGGGATGGAACAGTTTGTCCCAAACCCCCTCCACAAAACCGGGAAGGCTCCGAGCAGCGCCACAGCCCCTTGGCCATCCGGATGCAGGGAACACCTCGCCAGGGCGTGGCAGGCGGGGATTACTCACAGCCTGCTCTCGGCTATTTTGGGAACTCCCTGGACACGTCCCGTTTTCTTTGGCAGCTGAAAACGTTACAGGGGAAAGGAAAAAAGTCCCTCCTAGCAAAGCTCCGTCCCTGGCCTGGGGAACAGAAAATGCGAGGAGCTCCATCACCTGCCCTCTGCATGAGGAGAAATTCCAGTGCCGATGCAGGACACAAACCCTGCTGTCACACACCCCTGGCCCAGGACATGGGCGAGGAGGCAGCTGCCCTATCCCCACCCTCCCTGGGATGCAGCACAAGGTGTCCCAAGGAGGGTACAAAGCTGCTGCCACCACGAGCCTCTGCCCCGAGCCCTGTGGACGGAGCAGCACCACGAGGGACAGATAAAACCATCAGCAACAGGGACACTGCTGTCGGCATTGCAAGAGATCAGGAGAGGAAAAATGTATAAAAAAGGGATTTGGGTGAAATGAGCACCCGGCTGAAAGGGCTCCCTGGAGGAGGGACGGGAGGCAGGACACACCGAGGTGCTTTCCAGCAACACTTTTTCTTTTTCCAGGTGATTTGGGTGCTCAGAGGCCTAAACCCTCCTTCCTGGGGGTCCTGCTGCTCCTTTGCTGAGTGCCACCCCGAAGGGATGAGCTCAGCTGCAGTGCCAGGGGCGGAAGCCTTTGGCAGACACGGGAAGGAGCGAGGGCTGCGAGGGCCCGGGCCGCTCCCTGCAGCGGGTGGTGTTTCATTTCCCCCACAGCCCCTTTACAACCCTTCCCTGCTCCCGCCCTCGAGTGACCCACGGGGGCTCGGCAGCCCCTTCCCCAGCTGGGAAGAGCGTCAGAGGAGCTGTGGTTACTCCCCCACTCAACCCAGGAGCTCTTAAGGGAGGAAAATGGGAATTTTCCGAAGGCCAGACTGGGCGGGGTTGGGAGCTGGGGCAGCTCCGTTATCTCCCGGGCCAGTCCAAGCAGTTCGGAAACATCCTCGGAGGAGATAACCAAACCTTGGCACCGCCGAGTGCTCCTCCCCGTCCCGGGAGGAAGCCGCACACCAGCGGAGCCCGAGTTTGGGTTTTTACGAGCCTGGCGGGGTGCCGGGAGGTGGGTTTGCACCCAGGGAGGATCCCGCTGGGAGCTGGGACCCTGTAAAACTCTCCCCGGGCACTGTGGTGGACCCCTGCACCACCGAGACCCCAATAGCGACCCCCGGGACCCCCTCTGTTCCCTGCGGCAGCTGAAGGTGTCACCCCCCCCATGCTCCTGCCAACCAGGTTGGGGACACCCGTCCTCAGTCCCCAGTGGTGATGGGGGGTACCCCATGAGCAGCCTGGCCCTGTGGGGACACCCCCGTCCCAGGGCAGATGGAGGGCGGCTCTGACCCTCCTCTTCCTCGCGCCGGGCAAAGCGGGAAGCAGCTGATTCCCGAGGAGGAGAGGACAGATTGCGGCAGCTCTGGCTCTGCCGGCATCAACCCCGACAGGACCCCCACAGGAGGACTTTTTCCATCACCCCCTCAGAGCTGTCAGACCGCCGGCAAGACAAAACCCCTCAAACTTGCTGCCAAAGATGGGAGAAAACCCCAAAACATCCGAAACGCAGGGCAGCGAAACTCCCACGGGGCAAGGGGGGCTGCCTGCACCCCCCTGAGCCCAGCCCGGGGGGAGCCCCCGAACCCTCGAGCAGGGTGTGAGCGCCAGGGGCGGTGACAGCCGCAGCCCCACGGGACAGCCCCAGGTCCCGGCGGGGATTGCAGAGCGGTCAGTCCGTCCTTACCTTGCCGGGCAGCGCGGGCAGGGCGGGCTGGGCTCGGTTCCTGGACGGCGGGGCTCGTTCATGGACTCTGGGCAGTCGACACGAACGGAGCCCGCAGCGAGCGGCGGGAGCTGTGCCTGCCCCGCCGAGGCAGCCCGACTTCCCTTTTCCTCTCCGAGAAATGCAACCACTTCCTTACGTGGGCGTTGGGGGAGCGCAAAGCAGCTCTGCGGCCGCCCTGCCCCTGTGCCTGCGGGCCAGGCCGCTCCAGCATCGCCGCACGTGGACGGGCCCCCGGCCCCGGGATGCTCCCGGCCGCTCGCTGGGACGCGGGCAACTCGCCCTGGGTGCTCCGGGGAAGGACACAGCCCAGAGAACAGAGGGGAATGATCCCCGGCATCTCCCTCCGGCAGCGGGAGTGTTGCTCACCGCCGACCCCCGATGCGTTTTTCGGAGGGATGGGGACTCCCCGGTGTCAGTGCTGGCCCCCACCGGGGAACAGCCGCGCCTGGAGCCCACCCGGGGCGAGACCCCGTCGGCATCGCCTCCCACGGCCGGGGAGATCCGCAGGACCCCGCGGAGCCTGGATCCAGCCGCCCTCGGCAGCAGCTGCTGCCGGTTCCTGTATCCCACAGAGCCCAGTGGGCCCCAGTCCCAGGCTGATTCGGTCACCGTGCCTGTGTCCCCACGCACCAGACACCCGCCCCTCTGGCTTTATCACCTCCTGCTTCAGAGCAACTGATTTTTATCCCATTCCCGGCTGGATGCACTGACCCCTTCCCTCCCCGAGCACAGGGATGCACTCACCCCTTTCCCTCTCTGACTGATGTCGCAGCAGTGGGACAGCAGCACCCTAGGGTCCCGTGCAGGGAGGGCAGGATCTCTTCTCAGCTGCAGGATTTGCATACAATAACCTGGTATTCAGGGATACAATAACCCGGCATTGGCTGAGCTGCAGAATCGATCCCCACGTGAGGGGTCAGCTGTAGGTAAAGGGGGGGCACAGAGCGGGCAGCCCCTCTCTCGCTGGGTTTCCTTTCACACGTGTTGCCCCTCGATCCCTGCAGACACAGGGAGATCCCGAGAGGTCTCCCAGGCAGGGATGGGAATGAACTGTGAGTCAGTTTTAACTTCTGCCCCAAAAGGAGGATTTGGGTTATGCTATTAAGAGAGAGGATGGTGTGACCCCTGCTTCTTGCCTGCCATCCCCTTTCCTCACTGCTCCCATCTCCAGGCTGCCTGAGTCTGTGCTAACGCGTGCCATGAGCTGCCTCCACTGCTTTTGAGCACTGCTTGGGGCTCTCCAAGGCTCGACAGCCCAGGGCAGGGGGAAATCTGGCACTGTGGAGGTCAGGGATGGAGGCTCAGCCCTGGTTCATGTTTGCCCAAAGCCTTTACCTGCTTTTGCTTCCGTTTCTGAAGTGGGAAGGTCCTCCTGCCCTCACAGCACGTCACATCCTCAAGAAGGCTGTGGAGGAACTGTCCCAGGCACAGACCCCGGGGACATGGGGGCGCTCCTGGTGGGGTTTTCTCTGGGGCTGGGGCGGTGTGGATGACGAACAGCAGCAGTTCTGTGGCTGGGGAGTGTTTCAGGCAGGCTCCAGTGAGTATTCCCTGGCATTCCTGCTTGTGCAGAGCCCCACTGCTCAGCCCCAGGCGCCTGTTAGCTGGTGTGGAACATCAGCACACGCAGGCAGCAGCTACCCCTGGGATAGCCGAGAACATCCCTTCCAAAGGGAAAACACTAATCCCAGCTCCACAAACATGTGCCAAGTGCTGTGATTCCCTCAACATGTCCAGGGATCTGCCACTCAGAGCTGATCTTCCACCCCTCCCCTTCCAGCCTCCCCCCAAGGTGAGAAACGAGCAGGGTATGAAGCAACTCTGGTTCTAGAGGAAGTGGTAAATTTAGTCATTGGGGGTTTTTTTTAAGACACTTCTGCATTTTCAGCAGAAATGGCAATCTTAAGTCTTGTAAAGCAATGCAGTGAGCCAGCTAATCCCCTCGGAGCACAGCAAGGCAGCAACACAGGGAGGAGGAACTGCACCCTGGGAGTAAAGTAAGTTATGTGCAAATGCGTCTGTGAGCTCCTGAGGCTCGGAGCTGAACTGCAGAAGGTACCTGGAGACAAAGGATCAGCTCAGAAGCCAGATCATGCTGACACCTCTGGCTGGAGCTTCATTTGCCCATCAGACATTATAAACACAGGATTTTACAGCCTGAGCGCTCAGCTCTAACAGGACACAGAACCTGAGTCACTGAGGGCGGAAAAGACCTCTGAGTTCATCAAGTCCAACCTGTGACCAATCCCCACCTCATCATCCAGACCAGAGCATTGACTGCCTCATCCAATTGTTCCTTTAACACCTCCAGGGATGGTGACTCTAAGCCTTGCAGCTTCACAGACTTACAAACGGATTTGCTTTTAATTTGTCTTCCCCAGACGAGGCTCAGCAGATTTTTGTCTCACTTTTCACACAGAGCCTTCAATCCTGTCGCCCAGGTACTGCCCTGGGAGCAGGCTTGGGACCAATCCCAAAAGGTAACAACAAATAATTCTGGTCATTCAGCTTTGGAAAACTCTGACCCACTGAGCAGACAACAAAAGACATTCAGGTTAATTTGCTGTTGCTACGGATTAAATGCAAGGCAAACAGAATGAAGAGTAGGATAAAACCATTCATCCTCCAAAATCATCACCTCAAGGGAACAGCTCCCCTGGAAGAAGCTCATCTGAATCTTCACCTCCAGATCATCAGAACTCCGGGTCTTCCTCTGTCAACTTCAAGAGCCTTTCAGTTGAGATGAACTTTTCCTGTTTTAAGGCCATAAAATATCAGTGCAGGGTTTTCCCCACTCTGTCTCTCTCCCAATTTCCTTAACATCCCTTTTTTAATCACTGCCAATAAGCATCAGAACAAAGAAACAGTTTTTCTCTTTTTTATTATTATTATTATTATTATTTCTAGCAGACAATTTACATAAAATTCCCCTTTTAAGTTAGTGATTCATAACTTCCTGCAATAAACTACTTAAGGAGCAGCTTTGGTAAAGAATGGAATGAAACAACCAACCGAAAAAAACAAAAACCAAAAAACAATCACAGCTGATTTTGAAACCAACACAATTCACCAAATTTAGATTCAAAAGAAAATCTGCCAAGCTGTATTTTCTCAGTGTTTCCAAATATTTCACCTTCCTCCTCCTCCTCCCTTTTCACGTTTGTGCAGATGTGGGAGCTGCGTTCTGTCAAGCAGTTTGTCCTGCTAGATCATGGAAATCCATCTTTACATGATTCGTAGCCCTTGGATGGAGGACTCTAAAGTCTTGAAAGAGAGAAAAGAATCTTAATCACAATCTGCTGCAGTAGCTCAGGTTAACTAATTCAGTGTAAATGCTAAAAAGAAGTAAAAACTACGAATACTTGAAATTAGACTCAGTAACAGAATCCCAGAATGGTTTAGTTTGGGAGGGACCTTAAAGATCATCCCATTCCAGTCCCAGCCATGGGCAGGGACACCTTCCACTATCCCAGGGTGCTCCAAATCCCATCCAACCTGGCCTTGGACACTCCCAGGGATCCAGGGGCAGCTACAGCTGCTCTGGACACCCTGTGCCAGGGCCTCACCACTCTCTCAGGAAAGGATTCTTCTTAAAGTAAAGGATTTCTTCCTAATGCAAGAGCCAGAGACCTCAACAGTCATTCCTTTCAAACTCCGGCACGTGCACACCAGTGATACAGCCCTGAACCTGCACTAAAGCAGCTTAGAGACCACCTCAGCTTCTTGTTCGGCTCCTGTCCCCACCAGAGCACTCTGGCACCACAGAACAGACAATCCATTCTTTCCCCAAGTCAGATCCCATATCCCAGTTTTGGGAAGACCAACAGGGACCTCTGTTGGCCACGCCTGAGCAAAGCAAGCATAGACATTATTACATCCTTCTAGGATTTTCAATGTTGTGTTTTCCAGCTGTTAGAGGCAACTTCTTACTGCCTGGGTAAGTAAATTCTGAGAGGACAGGACCATGTTCTGCAGCAGGACAATGAGCAGAGTCCCGAGGGACAGGGGTAGGAAGAGGCAGGGGGTCCTGTTGTACAAATTGTTCCAGCCCAACTGTGGCTGAGGCTGGAGAAGGAAAGAATCAAGGGGAATCCTACAGGGACATTAAGTAATTCCAATAAAAAAATAAATCTGTATTAGCACCATCTGCTAAACAAACTGCATCTGCATTTACGCTGATTCTTGGATCGGTTTTTCTTACGGACTTCACTAATGGTTTTGAATATTCCAGTCTGGATTTCCTGCTGCTAATAAAACCTGGCTTGGGGCTGAGCTCCAGGAGTTGGTACTAGAGATCCAAAAAAACCTCACCACCCCAGCTAGCTCACATAAACATGGTAGTAAAAGCACATTTTTACCTTAAAATCCCAGATGGTCATTGCTCCATCGATGCCGGTGGTGCAGAATTTCCGACAATCCCGTTTGTCTATCTCATAAATAGACACTTGGCTGCAAACGGAGAGTGAGAGCTCCAACACCCATTCCAGAGAGCCAGAAAACTGGGAAATTTGGGTTGAATTCTACTCCTACTCTTTCAGATGGAGACATGACTATACCAGAGCCTACACTAGATTCTTGGTAGAATGCCTCAGAAAAATAAGCGAAGAAAAGGATGCTGAAAGCTCTCTAATGGCTTGGTGAGACTAAACGCTTTCCTTAAATAAAAAGAAATTACTCAACATCCTTTGGGATCATGTAATTTTTTGAATGCAAAAATGTTTTACCCAATTAAACTGAATCAACTCTTTTGATTAACAGACTCGTGGAATGGTTTGGGTTGGAAAGAACCTTAAAGATCATCCAGTTTCAGCAGGGACACTTTCCACTATCCCAGGTTGCTCCAAGCCCAATCCCACCTGGCCTTGAATGCTTCCAGGGATGGAGCAGCCACAGCTTCTCAGGGCACCCTGTGCCAGCTCCTCCCTAACCTCACAGGGAAAGATTTTTCTACACATCTAACCTAAATTAATAAAGAAATCCACACGGCAGTAACATCTGAAGCAGGAAGCTGGGATGTGAATTCCTGCTCCAGGTGGATTTTGCTGACTGGATTTTGCGCAGTGCCACCAGCCCTCTTGGGAACTACCCACATATTTGATAAGATAAGCTGTGTCCAAGGTCCACACCACATTAACCATGAGCAAACAGCTGTAGCCGTGTCAATGATTAACCTCCCCAGCAGCCACGTAAATCCCAGAAACAGAAAACTGGTAGGGGAAGGACCACAAGGAAAAGGGATACCAGCTACACCTTTCTGCTAGAGCAAACCTGAGGGCTTGCAGAACATCCTGGGAAACCCACTGGACGTGGAGAACATTCCCTGCCCTGGTGCTGGCGGCAGGACACTCACGTTATACTGTTTTGGTGCAGGGTCTCCAGGGTGGTGTTACGGTCTTCCGTGGTGGCTCTTTTATCCATGTTCCGGAAGCGCTCCATGGCGGAGATGTTGCGCTGGATGCTCTGTTTGGGAATGTCGAGTTTGGAAACGAAGCTCAGCAAGCCACGGTCGTCACAGTTGAAGAGCATCGGGCAGCAGTCGTGGCCCTGCAACCAAAAACCCGTCAGGAAACGGCACCTGGGCATTGCCACCCTGCCCTTTTGAAATGCAAACCCTGACACCGGGGCAGAGTTTGGTTGTTATTATAATTATTATTATTATTGTTATTATTAACTGCGCAAAATAAGGGGTTTCTCGCCCTCCAGAACACGACAAGGAGGAAACAGCAGACACTTACAGCTGCCACCACGCTGTTCTCGGAGACGAAGGACACACTCAGGAGTGGGAGGAACTCTGTTTTCAGCTGCGAAACCCTGAGCACAAGAACGTTTGTTAGAGGGATTCACTGAAACCTCTTGTTTTCCGCTCTAACAAAAAAATAGGCACTGTTCCCACACAAGGATTACTGGAAAAGTCAGGGTAGCTCGGCTGTCCTGTGGTGACACCAGAAGTCTGCAATTTGTAATAAAAAGTTTTAGCCTAATAAAAGTGTGCTGGAAGATTTATAACAAAACCAAATATTCCAGGTGAAAGGCTGAAGTTACCAAAATTGTGTGTAAACAGGGGCAAGAGTTTAAAAGGAATACCCCCCAAAATGTCCAGACTGATGAAGATAATTAATTTCATTTGAATAAAAAAACACTTGAAATTTTGATGCTTGACATCTCTGCAGAGGGAAAAAGCCTCGATGCTCATTTAAGTCAACATTTGTGATTTAATGACAAATAAAGAGAATTCTGAAACACTTCACAATGAATGATATTCCCTGCCAGGCACTCAAACAACTGTAGCCATCAGAACCACAATTCAAACTGAATCCCAGCAACGCCTGGATGATCCCCAGAGACCTCTGCTATCAAAATATGTGGATAATCTCTTCCCTCTTGGTTGGAAAGCCATGGACACTGCAAAGTTATGCAGATCAAGAGGAGGAGCAGAAGGAGGAATTGTTACTAAAATATTTTGTTGGATTGGAAGGTTCAAGTTTAAACCTTGCATCAGCAGCGTCTTAAGGACAGAGTTTGGAATTAATCTTTCATGAACAACTTATTTTCCAGATCCTGATTGGGGATGGAGTCTTAATTATGGAAAAAGTGTGTTTCTGGATTCTCTTGAACTGGAAATATTGTTTGTAATATTTTGTATTGGAACTACTGTTTGGGAAAAGCAAATATTGTTTCCCCACTTACTCAATGGAAAAAACCCTTTTTTTTCCCAAATACCTCTTTTTTTCCCCCAAAATAAATTGGCTATGCTCTCACTGAAGGATTCTTACAAAGAATTTAAATTACATAATCTAAAATTCTCAGAACCGACCTTATTTACGGAATATTTATATTTATATAAGCCTCAGGGAGACTCCTGGAATCTACAGTAAAACTGGCAACAGAGGCTGTGAGCAGGATATTCCACGCAGAATCACGGAAACATTAAGGCTGGAAAAGACCTTTAGGTAACACCAGCAAGGGGGTACTCACATCATGTTTTTGGAGGCGTCAGCCACCGACACGGTGCTGTCGTGACTGACCCAGGCCAGGCGGTTCCCGCTGGCGGAGAAGCTCACGCTGTGCACCCAGCCTCCGCTGCCCGCGCCCCCGAATTCCGACATCAGCTGCCCAAAAGGCATCTTGGAACCCCAGGGTGTGCTGGCTGGCTTCTCATCCACCTCCTTAATGTAAGCAGAGAACACCCTGCGAAGAAAAAAGATTTCGGTGTGAACAAAGAGAGAACAAAGCTCCTGGGAGCGTGGGATGCGTTTCACGCTGGGAGCGCGGAGATGCGTCCCGATTGTCCCAAAATAAAATATTTTGGTGTCTTTAAACAAGCCTGGAAGCAGCAGCGTGCAGAGACAGAGAGCAGCAGTACAAAGGGTGTAAAGCACACAGGTTTCTCATAAATGCTGCTCTTGTGGCCCTCTCCCTTTTTTCCAGAAGATGGCACAAAAATACACGCTGTCAGTGCGTTTCTCCCCGTGCCAAGATTTCCCTTTCATCCTTTCGCGGTGCTAGCAGCTCTCCGGAGCCAACCTTTCAGTCAGAGCAAACCCAGGAATGGCACGGTATAATTAGAAGCTAATACAAACACCTACAAAATTACCCACTTTTTAAGAACATTCCCGTTTTAGCAGGGTTTCAAAGAAAGAAATGGGATGTTCTAATGCCAGCAAAGGGGCTCCGAGCCACCTTCTTCCGGCTCATCATTGCAAGAACGCCTCGGAAACCTGAAATACCGCAATGTTTTCATAGGGATTTTTTTTTTCCCCCAGCGCTACAATTCTCGAGAAATGTTTAAATAGAAAGCCTCCCCCTTTCCTCAAATTCCTCCTGCATGATTCAGACATGCCACAATATCCCGTTACCATGGAATTTAATGGGACGTCACAACCATAGGATTTGAGTCCATTGAGCAGGAGGAGCAAGGCGACTACACCATGCTACTACCAGAGGGGAAAAAAAAAAATCAGCATAAATTAAAAACCTTGATCAAATATTCATGGTTGCAGTCACACACAAACAGGAATTATTTTATAGTGAGTTTTAGGCAATGTAGCTCCCCCGTTCCCTGTTTTTTATATCTTTTGTATGTGTGGGGTAAGCCCTTCCAAAGGTGCAAATATTCAGATTATTTCAATAAAGCTGCTCATTTGGGATGAGAAGGGGTTTAACTGCAGCTATATTAGGTACAGATTTTCAGGGAATTAAGGGTGGATATATATTTGGCCCTATCAGTTTAAATATAATCTAATGATAATCCCTTAAAAAACTGAATTTTATACAGCCAACTAAAATGATGGTTCTCTTAATGTATGGAAATAGGACAAGATGTTTAAAGCAACAGACTTTGACACACGGCAGGGAAATCATACCTAAGTAGGGAAGACCTCGAATTTAACTGTTCATTAAAAAAATAAAAAAAATAATTTCCCTTATTAAAGTCTCCCTGTCGTTTAAAACCAAAATCACCTCAGCTTGAAGGCCTCAGCCCTCAAAGAACGTTGGGAAATGACTTTTATTCCCACAGGAACATTGTTCCAGCAAGAACACAAAACCACACTTACGTGGTGCTCTCAGCTATAGACACAGATATATTTCAGACGAATGTAAAGGGAGCTCATTGTCTCAGCCAACCACCAAAAAACTCTGCTGAATATCCAGCAATTTGCGACCTCCTGCCCTCCATTCTTTCCCCAAAATGTTTCCCACTTAGCTGCCTATTACTTGGCAGTGGCTCTGGCAGATCCATTTCCTAATTTCCATCAGAACAGGTGCCCATTACAGGTATCTTTACTACTTTTAATATGGAACTGAATATTCCCTAGAACTGGAATTCTAGAGGTCTGTATTCATAGTTTATAAAAAATAATAGTTTTTCATGGTCTTGGGGAAGGAATTGAATCCTAAAATCCCAGAATGGTTTGGGTTGGAAGGGACCTTAAAATCCATCCTGTTCCACCTCCTGCCATGGGCAGGGACACCTCCCACTATCCCAGGCTGATCCAAGCCCTGTCCAACCTGGCCCTGGACACTTTCAAGGATCCAGGAGCAGCCACAGCTTCTCTGGGCACCCTGTGCCAGGTTACCCATATCCATCAAATAGAAACCTAAATCCAGTACCAACCTCCACTACTTTTCCTTTATTCGATGTTTCTACATGGAGATGTCGATGATAATAGCAGCAAAATTATTAAATGAATCATCCGAAAGCACAACGGTAAGGAAGAGCAGAATGTTTTCCAAATGTTTTCAGCCAAGATCTGGGTATTTTTGAAAAATACACCCCATTTTCAGAGAAATAAGATGCAGGGCAGAATGAGTTTTTTGATGGGAAACAAAAGATTAAGCAAGTCTTCTAGAGAATCCTGTTAGGGAATGGAACCACACCTTGATTTTCTTCCAGAAAAATAGAAAAGATTTTTACAAATCACACCGAACAGAAAAATTATGTAAACTTAACTGTTCAACCAAACAGGAAAGAGGAGAAAGCCAGGGATGCACCGTACAAAAGCACATGAAAAAGGAAGTCCAAAGTTTACATATATATATATTAAATATATATATATATACACATACACACTTCAGGTGACCTAATGTCAAAGTCCTGAGGTCCTTTATGAACCCACATTAAAAAATTTCACGTGTGAAAAGCAGCTGCTTCTGTTTCACATCACCTTTTTTTGTGTCGGGAAGTAAATACATACAGTTTATCTACCTAAAACTGGAAATAAGGCAAAGGGAGAGAATAAAGGAAAACAGGAAATAAGGAAAGGGGAGACAACTCTCCCCTCCTTCCCAGCTTCCATTTAACATCTCCCTTTACATGAAAAGGTATCAAAGGATGGGGTTTGGATGCAAGGGTTTCATTCTGAAATAAGGAATGTAATAGTCAGTCCCACCTCCCCCTCCCACTCCTCCTTAAGTCATTTTTAGTACACACTTTGAAGCTCAAAAATTGCCCTATTACATAAAGAATTTAAGAAAAGAAGCTTTCATTATCAGTCAAGGTACAAGTGATTAAGTCAATGTGGATTCCAGCCAGGCCCTGCAGGCTCCCCGTGCAGACTCCCCTGCAGTGACCCCAATCACTCAGCTCAGAGCAGCTTGCAGGGCCCGTCCCTCACGCTGTAATTTCACAATCAGCTTCAAAGCCTCCCCCATCCATCTCTCACGCCAATCTGCCTTTAACGGCCTTTTTTATCTAAATGATCTTCAAAAAAATCTCTCCTATTCTGTTGAGTTGCAGGTGGATCAGTTCCTTGACTCTGCTCCCCACAGGGGTGTGAGAACTTTAGGGCCGGCAGGCAAAGGGGTGGAAACAAAGAACCCAGGGAACAAAAAGATGGGATAACACCTTTGGTAGAAGGAAATTACTCTGAATTTTGGGACTGCACCACGAGGATACTGATTTTAAGCTCTAACTAGCAGTGCTGGTGTTCTAGAAGATGACACCTGCTAACCTGACTTCAGCCTTTTATCCTAACAGCAAGTGCAAATGCCTGATCAACACGCTCGGGCCACTGATTTGATGCAGTAACCCAAATTCTAAACAGATTTTTCAGTTTCTCTCACCTGCACTTGAAGTCACAGGATCCTGCAGCCAGCAGGACATTGTTGGGGTGCCAGTCCAGGCTGAGGACAGTGGAACGAATGGGCTTTTTAATGTGTTTGCTCACCCACCTAAAATAAAAACAAACCAAAGAAAGATTCAAAGTTTATTCTGGACATATTTTACCTGACTTTCAGAAATCCATGAAGCACTCCTCAAAAAGATCACTCCTTGGACTTCATGTCCAAATCTTTCCCATTCCCTTGTGCAATCTGTGAACTTTATGGTTAGCTTAATTGAACTTTAAAATATTATGAACAAACTCATTAAATATGTATCACCTCACCTAAATCCTATTCCCCTTCAAAGTGATCTTTATAACGCATCAGATGGAATACCTTGATGTGAATTTTGCACAGGAATTTCCAGATCTCTTCCCCCAGTGAACACAAGGTCACCTGTGGCTGTGACACCGAGCTAAGCAGCAGTATTTCCATGGATCACCGAGTCCTTCTCTGGCTCCTTCCAACGAGTTTTATAGTCACATCTCTTGCCTATTGACTTTTCTACTATTTACTAATACAGTAACTATAAAACACAAGAAAATGGGGGGGCTGCCAATGATCCAACCAGTGCATTCGTCTCAATTATCTGCACTGCAGCGCAAAGCCGTCCTGCTGCTCGGTGCATCAATAGTGGCCCGAATATGTCTCAGTAGATTTAGTTTATCTGAACTATTTACAAACTAGTCATGAAATCTATTATTCACTTGATGTCCTTTGGGATGATGGGGCTTTTTTCTTTGATTTTTACTTCCATCAGGCCCAGGTTTTAAGGCTCGCATTTCTAAAATTACATTTCTTCAGCATATGGAATTTTGATTCTTTCGCAGGCAAGAGAGGCACAAGAAAAATATTGGTGAGTGAATGCGCTGGAAGGCATAAAAGACCAAAACAATCTGTAAAATGTATTTTGCAGATGGTGCCATTGTTTTTCATCTCCACATGGCAGACTGCACACAGGACACCTGTGTTTTTGTGGCTGTTTATGCAACCCAGAGCAAAGATGCTCCACACACTGATTTCAGCTACAGATGATGCAGCAAATGTAGCTCCAACATGTGCAGCTACAAAGGGAGAAGATCAGAAGCATTAAGTTTAGACGCCAAAAAGAGAAAAATCTTCATGGTGGAAATATTTTTGTGATATTCCAGTGTGAAATCTATAAACTGTGATAAAAGTACACGACAAAACAGAACAGGTTGATGACAAGCTCAACCATCTTCTAACAGACCACACTGGAGATGTGACAGACTCAAACATCTAATGACAAGAAATGGCCCAAAATGAGAGATATGGAAGAAAGACTCAGGTGAAGATTTCTTCATTCATTCTGGCACGAGGTGGGGGAAGGAAACATTTCTCTTTTTTTCAACCATACAGTTGTAGTAAAGAAACCTTTACTCTGCAGAAATTCTTTGCACTTTCAGAAAAGCAACATATGTTTGTGGCAGTCAGGCAGAACACATCCATGCCAACTTGTGCTGCCTGAAAATAGGCAAAGTCAAAGGCCTTTAGGTGCTACACCAGAGTGAAGAAGAGAGGGAACCTTTTTCCCAAAATGTTAGAGTCCACACGAGAACTGATGAGGCCATCCCTCTACACTTCCTGAATATTTCAGGAATTAGTAAAACAGTAACCCAGTGTACCAGCATTAAACAGCTTCAGTTTTCCTGTGCAGCCCTTAAAGCTATAAAACCAGCTCACCAGTCGTTTTCAGACTCGAAGTAGCACACAGATATGAGCCGAGCTCCGCTTCCCACAGCAAATTTGTTCTCCAGGGGAGACCACTTGACAAAGGTGGCGGCGCGGTTGATCCTCAGGATGACGAGGGTGGGTTTCCACACGCCGTCCTTCTGGCTCCACACGTAGGCGTTGCGGTCGGCGCCGCACGTCACGATGCGGTCGCTTTTGGGAGCCCAGTCGATCCCTGCAAGTGAGGAGCTCACACGAATTAATTCTCCCCCCATGCTGATTGCTTTACATTAAGGCAAAACAGAGATCACCTCACAACCTTCTGTCACAGAATCCCAGAATGGTTTGGGGCGGAAAGGACCTTAAAGATCATCCAGCTCCAATTCTGTGCCAACTCCCGTTCACTGTCCCAGGGTGCTCCAAGCCTTGTCCAACCTGGCCTTGAACACTTCCAGGGATGGGGCAGCCACAGCTTCTCTGGGCAACCTGTGCCCCCTCACAGGACAGGATTTTTCCATGTATCTAACCTAAATTTCCCCTCTTTCAGTCTGAAGCCATTCCTCCTGTCACTGCAGCTCCTGATGATAACCACTGAGACAGTCATTCCTGTTATGTCATTCTGTCGCTGTCGAACCGCTAGCCGAGTGAAGAAATCGAGACGGTTGAGTGGCATAAATCTGAATTTATTATTTAATTATAAAACTTATATAGACTTTCCAAAGGTCGTCCGGATTGGGTAAATCCAAAACCTCCTCCTAGGCCAATTGGCCAGGTTAGAACCGCCCATCTTTCCCAGAGACCGTTTCAATAACATCTAAACTTTATCTTTATTTATAAAACACAGGAAGAAGAAGAGAAAAATTCCCATGGGAAAGAATCTGTGTTACCACATCATTCCCCTTCATCTCTTATTCTCCAGGAGCCATTTCAAGCTGTTAGAGATACCTGTTTCTCTCTCTAGCTTCCATCAAAACTGCAGATCCCAAATCCCCAGATCCCAGGGATTTGCCGGCTGAGGAAGCTCCGAGGGCTGGCCAACAGGTGGAGCTCTGCAGACTGGCCAAGGCCTGGCCACCAGCACCCTCCAAACCTCTGACTTCTGCAAGAACCCTCTCAACAGCTGAAACCCAGCGATTCTAAAACTGCACAATCCACGTTATACTGAAAAACCTCTAACAACGTTGTGTGCTTGTTGCCACACTGCAGCCGTGAGCTAAAGTTTAGATAACAGGGGGTTTTTTTGGCTGGACGTTATCAATCTGTATGTACTGACACAATCTTTACGTTTTTTCCACACCTATTTAAGCTGTGCCACAGGAAAGGTTTAACAAGAAAAAAATAAATTCAAAGAATAAAATAAAACCTTTGAAAAGGCTGCCATTGCTTCTTTCCCCTCCTAGGTAGTGAAGGATGTTCCCAACTGGAGAGTCTTATGGGAACATTATTTTTCATCTTTTCTCCAGCATCCTTTGAGATGCAGGGTACAATCCTCAACTCTCCTGCCACAAATTATAGGTCAGTGGTTTTCCATTACTACATTCAGTATTAAGAACATCTCTTAAGCTCACAAACTGAAAATGGGATAAAAGCTGTGGAAAGAATTCGTGCTAATGTTACCGTATTATTCATATATTGTTTACTTCAATATAGGTTTGTGCTTAAAAAGTGAAGAGCTTGGTAGCCTGAAACCACAGTTAGAGGAGTTCTGGTCCCTTTGAAAGAGGGACCATCCTGCCTCTCTTTCCTTCTCTTGCCCACCACCTCCTCTCACCAGCACAGGTGCTGTTCTGACCTCTGCCAAGTTGAGATTTTTAGCTTAGCAGAAAACTACGCCAAGAGAGTGAACAAAGCTCTTCCTGTGAGCGAGCAGAGGCACTCACCACAAACCTGAGTCAAGAGAAGGACCTTGTCCCCGTGATCAGGGCCTGGAGAAGCAGCAGCTGACTCCCTCCTGGCAGGGGTTACGAGCAGTTTGCTCAGTGCATCTCCTGTGTGTAACCAGAGCTGTAACTCCACGCTTTACAACCACCACAGCGTTTTGTATTCCAAAGGCGCTCGCTGAGCAGCAAAGCAGGGAGAGCTCTTTGCCCAAGCCATGAATATTTGGCTTCTAACGCTACACAGGTACGAGGAAAATGTCTTGGGGGGACACTCTCCATTTGTAAAAGCAGCCCAAGTGACTTCACAAAGGAGCAGGAACAGTTGTGCTCTTGGACAGCAGGAACTGGAAAAATGGAATAAAGTTCCCAAAAAACGCTGTTGGGCAGATACTTCTGCCCATTAGAGGGATAAGAACAGAATTTGCTGCTTTTGGCAAGTGCTTGTATTAATTATTTTCATTTCCTTAGAGAATAAAGATCTTTTAAAATATCGCCATGCTAAAAAAACCCCAGTAATATAAAAGACTGCCAGAGGATAATCACATTTTTTTAAAATAACACCTTGTGACTCACTGTGGCAGCTCTTCTTAATTTTCACTGTGGATGTACAGATACTCTGGGCCTGCAGTAAATGTGCTCACTGATGGTCCAAGTCCAGGACTGACCACTTCCAATGTTTACACAGTCCCTAAAAAAGGGTATTTATTGTTGCTGGAAACCACAAAGCAACGCTACAGTCGTTGTATACTTGGTGAAATTTTAGTACTGGCACTTGAAAGGGAGCAGCATGCATCACTGTGACACAACCAGATTACTTCAGCAGACTGAAAATGTGTTCTCATTATGTCATTATGGATGAAAAATAAGCCATAGATAAGAACAAATGGCTCAGTAACTCCACTGAGAGGTCTGGAAATGAGATAGGGCTTTTCTTCCTAACGTTCACTGCATCCAGCTCAGAAAACTGCTGCAAGGCTCTGCCTAAGTGGGAATGCCAACCTATAAAAAGATCTATTTACTCAACGCTTGCAGATTTCCTGTTCAGAATCTCAGCTGGGGAAAACAGGAGGGGGGGTTGGAAAACTTCTTGTCTGGCTCAGCACAGCCTCACCTGTAATGTGTCCATTGTGTTCCTTCAGCTCGTGAGCCTTCACCCACTGGTTCCCGCTCTTCTTGTAGATGTGCACTTCATGGTTATTGGGGCTGATGGCGATCTCTTGAAGGAAGAAATAAAACAATCCCATTGTTCACAAGGCTTTTTAACACCAAATGCTGGATTTGGAAAGACTTTCCCCATCTAAAACCTCTGCTGGCAGATTTGAGATTTGTAAACAAAGGGCCAAAATCCNCGCTGGCAGATTTGAGAGCGTTACACGGGCTTTGTAAACAAAGGGCCAAAATCGCTGGGAATCCCCAATAATTATGGACACAGAATCATGGAACGGTTTGGGTTGGAAGGGACTTTAAAGATCATCCTGTTCCAACCCCTGCATGGGCAGGGACACCTTCCACTGTCCCAGGTGGCTCCAAGCCCTGTCCAACCTGGCCTTGGACACTGCCAGGGATCCAGGGGTATCCACAGCTCCTCTGGGAATCTGTGCCAGGGCCTCCCCACCCTCACAGGAAAGAATTCCTTCCCAATATCCCACCCATCCCTGCCCTCTGGCAGTTTGATATTGGTACACAGATCATGGTCATGAGTACTCTGCACAGGGAGACAACACATTTGGAACACAAAAATCCACATTATATAGAAAAACAGGCCAAGAGGCAAAGGTCTGTGGAACACCAGGAAGACTCAATCACCTCCCATGGCAGAGTTCCAGCAACGGGTTTAGAAAAGCTCAGATTTGGAAGACTTTTTGGATCATAAATGGAACATTGAACAGGTAGAACCATGTATCTGACCACACCTTCCCTAAATGTGACCTACAGTATCACATGGTCAAAAACTGACAGCAGAAAGGAAACAGCAATCAAAAAAAAAAAAAAATTAAAAATGGAAATGAACTTGTAACTTACGAGTGCGGTCTCTGTTCCAGGCATGGCAGGTGATTGGCTCCAGCAGGAACTGGTGCAGAGACATTCCGAGTTAACGAGATTCCTGTGTTGTAAAAAGTGAAAAGGCTGAAAGGCGCAAAATCGAAAACAAAACGCTTCAAAATGAATTAATAAAACAAAGTTAACCCTCAACATTTACCAGGCGTCTTTCAGCGCAGCTTTACAATTTATTTACAGATCACGACTTAATAAATACGTTCAGGCTGCTCAGGGGCTGCCTGTGTCACCAGGTATTTTCAGCAGGATGATGGATTCTCATTGTCCTGCTTGCTTTAGCTAATTGAAATTGCCCTAAAATCCAGATACGCTCGCTTCTTAGTGTATCCTCACGGACAAGAGAGCAGGTCCTCAAGAAATATAATACACCTATTAATTTTACTATGGAAATAGAATAATTGAAAAAATAAATATCTAGGACATAGCTGAGTGAACGGATTGAAAATCCTGCCATGCACCCAGGCTCACAGGCAGCACTACAACGAAATCTTTTTTTCAGGAAGTGAAACCGATGTGTAACTGTGATCTGCTGATTTATTATTTGATAAAACCTTTTATATGTATCCTAGGGAAAAATTACTAAGATTAGCAATTAACTAATTAGCAATTTCTTCCAATTAATTCTAGCACTGAACTGTTTGATAATCATGCTGTTGCCCCATGAGACTCAAACACTGAGAGAACAAGCGGAATCATTGTAGTTTGTGAGTATTTTGTTTAAAAAATGCTAAATATCTACTTTTTCCTTTTAACTTATGGCTGTTACAAGCGACAGTGCTGAACACCCACAACTGGAGGCACATCCATCCGCAGAAAAAGTTATTTAAAAGGTTTTTATTATATTCTCTTCCATCCATTTACGCTGCCCTTGGTTAATACAGGACATATTTTTGAAATTAAAATATTTTAGACATTACAGTATTTTAGATATCAAAATATTTTAGGTATTAAAATATAATATTCTATGTCGTGTATTAACCAGGGCAGCACAAATGGATGGAACATCATAAAAACTCAAGGTCACCTGTGCTAATGAAAATGTGCACAGTTCAACACATCCAACTTGGATTTGTCCAATTCTGAATATTTCATTCATTTCAACAGCAATTTATCGCTGCCTGATAAATCAAAGTGTTTTTACCCCCAGAACCATCCCCGTGATGTCATTCCGAGACATCCACACCCATCCCAGCCTGGAATTACAACATACCCAAGTATGGCCATGTTAGCAGAGGGTGGAGACTCCAGGACAAGGTAGGAATTTGGAAGCAAACAGGAAATGAGTGGCGATCCAACAGAAACTCAGGGGTGAAAGAAGGATGAGTATTCTCCTACGGAGCCTCAGGAATTACTACCACACCACCAGTTTTACAAATATCCTGAAAGTGCCGAATCTTGGAGCAGAGGTGAGACAGTATTTCACCAAAGCAAGTAACTGGAGAGACTTTTTATTTAATTTTCTTAAGGAAATCAGGCACTGTTATTCTAAAAATATGCAAATCATGGTTGCATTTCGAATTAATTACTTCAAATACAACTTTTAACAATACGAGCTTTAAGTCCAGATCACAATTTTAACCAGCATGGTTGAATATGGTTCTAATAATAACAATCTACCAATCAAATGAAGTATTAAATACACACAGTCCAACGCGAAATAATGGATTATTTTTTGCTAATGTGAAAACGTTGGCATAATCTGGGTTACCTCTGCCCTTGGACATCCATCATTTGAGAACCCACATGTGAATATAAGCAAAACACAACTGCAAAGTGCTTTTTCCAGGATCTTGCTTTAGCTCATGCCAGCATTCAGTAGCAGCACATTTCCATATACAGGAAAAGTTCAAGAGCTGTTCCACCAACGAGGAATGCTCAGCCTTTGCTACTCTTTCCGAAATAAAATGTAAAAATATCCAGTCTCCCCTCCCCAAGGAATGCAGCTATTTTGAAACACTTTCTAATACAACTGTGGTATTTTACTCCCAGGCTGGCATTTCAGATAAAATATGGTCTCATCCCAACTCCTAGTTCAGGTATTTTTACTTAGCTGTTCCCAAAACCGACCCAAAGTTGCATGATCCATTCCTTCCCATTGATTGAGTTATTTGAGCTCCACAACTGGCTACAAATGACCTTTTTCCATTTTAGTTTCATTAGAAACCCATAAAACACAACAGTGATGGTAACCTCAAAGAGCAGTGCTATTTCTGTCTCCTGATAGGTACAGTGATACTTTCTTTAGAAAGATAAATCTTAAAGTTTTCCATTTATATTTATTCCTTACTAATATATAGACAAAACCCAACTCATATTTCACCAGGGAAAATGCCACTGGCTTTATGATTCTTGAGAAATTAATAACCTCAGTGCCTTCCTGTCATCCAACCTCAGAATTTCACATGGGGAAGATACCGGTATGACTTTGTTAACAAGCACTTAACACAGCTCTCCCTTTTATTTCAGATGGACAGCAATTGGCTTTGAATTTCAATAAAATATTTTAAAATGGAGAAAAAAAGAGAAATCTTCCATCTTTGTAGAGCAGGTGTTTTTTCAGTATAAGGCCTTAAGGGGTTGAGGTTGGGATGTACAGGACTCAGCTGCTGTCACCTCTCACTGGGGTGAGAAATTGTGGTGAAAATCCATCCCTGGACAAGCAACCAGCCAGGACACGGACTCAGAAGTGGACATGGAATGTGTGTGTGAGGGACACCGAGAAAGAGATCTTTTTAATCCACGCCTGTTCTCGGAGCACCTACAGCACTTCCAGACACCTGGAAGCGAAGCACCTGTGATTCAGGACAGCGTCCTGCCACTGTCACTCCCTCCGGAGTCACTCAGCGCAGATTTCCCAGCGGGGTGACTCCTCTCGGGCACCCCGACACAGGGCACGGTTATCGGGATAAAGCCTTTGGGATGGGGATGGATTGTGGGCGGCGGCCCTGCCGGCACAGGGGCACGGCGGCGGCTGCGGGGGTACAGCGGGAGGGCACGGCGGGGGAAACGCGGGGCACGGCCCCTCCTGGGTCCCGCCTCTCCCGGCCCCTCAGGGCACAGGGCTGAGCGGTGCCCAGCGCCTCGCCCTCCGCAGGGCGTCCCCAGCCCCTCGGGGCAGCGATGCTGCGGTGCCTCCCCCCCGCCCTCCCCTCAGGCCGGCGCGCCCCGCAGAGCTCCCGCTGCCCGCCGCCCATCGCTGCCGCGGCCGGGACTCACCTGAGGCGGCGGGGGCGGAGCGGGACTCGCGGACTCTGGGCAGTCAACGCGACTCCGCTCCGGCGGCGGGAGAGGCCGAGCGGGCCCGGCTCTGACACGGGCGGCAGGAAACGCGCTCCGCGCCTGCGCTCCCCGCACAAAGGGCGGAGCGGCGCCTGCGCGGCCCCGCCGGGCGGGGCGGGACACGCCGGGAATTAAGGAATTGGCAAGGTAAGGAGAAACCTTTCAGGTCATAAAATCCGGCCGCCAGCCCGCCCCCGACACTGTGACCCCTAAACCACGTCGCGCAATCGCCTCTTGAACGCCCTCAGGGGTGGTGAGTCCACCGCCTACCTGGGCAAGCTGTTCCAGTGTCTGACCACCCAAACAATGAAAAAAAAATTCTGTCATCAAACCTGACTCTACACTCCCTCAATTCAAGGCCATTTCCTTCAGTCCTTTCACTACAGACACGGTACAAAAGACCGAATCCCTCCTTTCAGGTCTGTAGTCAACCTGGAGGACAAAGAAGGAAAAGGGAAAATAAGGAAGGTGTCTCCCCCGGCCCGGTTGTTTCTCTGAGGAGAAAAAACCCAAAGGTGTGATTATTAATTGTTCCCAGTAGGTGACTCCCAAAGAGGTGCCACAATACTGGACACATATGCCAGACTGGGGTCCAGCCCAGCAACACTGATAGCCCATCCTACAGAACACCCCACAGAGAATGTGTACTCCAAGTGAGGTATCACCGGTGTAATGGAGACAAAATGCCATAAATATGAGAGCAAATTAATCCATGTTGGGTCTCCTCAAGAGTAATCAAACGCAGTTCCCTCAGCCATGCCTTGTAAGATTTTCTAGACCTTTCACGAGCCTTTTGCCCTCCTCTGGACGCGCTCCAGCACCTCAATGTCCTTTTTGAAGTGAGGGACCCAAAACTGAACGCAGCACTCAAGGTGTGGTGTCACCATTGCCAGGTACAGGGGGATGATTGCTGCCCTGCTGGCCGCACTGTCCCCACAACAGGCCAAAATGTCATTGGAGGGGACAGGGCTGCTCTGGAGCCAGGATGGGAGAGCTGGGGGTGTTCACCTGGAGAGGAGAAGGCTCCAGGGAGACCTTAGAGCCCCTTCCAGGATCTAAAGGGGCTCCAAGAGAGCTGGAGAGGGACTGGGGAGTAGGGATGGAGGGACAGGACAAGGGGGAATGGCTTTAAACTGAAAGAGGGCAGGGTTAGATGGGATATTAGGGAGAAATTCTTCCCGTGAGGGTGGTGAGGCCCTGGCACAGGCTGCCCAGAGAAGCTTTGGCTGCCCCATTCCTGGAAGTGTCCAAGGCCAGGTTGGACAGGGCTTGGAACAACCTGGGATAGGGGAAGGAGTCCTTGCGCATGGCAGGGGTTTGGACCTGGATGATCTTTAAAGTCCATTCCAGCGCAAACCATTCCATGATTCTATGATTCAGAGCTGGAATATGAATAGAAGTGCACTGCAGTACTTTGCCCAGATCTTAATCCCCTCGAGGAACTGCCTCCTCTTTGGGGTCTCATGGTTTGGCTCCTTCAAACTCACGAGATTTTGTGAGCTCAAGTACAACAACAACGAACAAAAAAGTCTGGGAGAATGAGGAGAGATAAGTGACTCCCGGATCTACTGAGGAGCAATAGAGTAGTGAGTTTAATTTCGAGTCTGAGAGAAAATAAACAATTTATAAGCATCTCAAAGGGAAAAAAAAGAAGGTGAATGCGGGCCAGTATGGCTTTGTCAGGAATGAATTGAGCCAATCTAATTTCCTCTTCTGGCAGCATAACAAGGATTGCAGATAAGGGCGAAGCAATGTATGTCATATATCTTGATTTTTAGTAGAGTTTCTGACACTGGCTTGCAGGATATTCTAATAATAAACTGGGAAACCAGTCTAGATGATACTGCTCCAAAGGAGTTGCAAAACTGGTTGAGGGAAGAAGTACTTAATATCAGTGCTTGTACAGGGAATTACCTGTGCATTACTCATCTGTGATGAAATAATGCAATTACTGCATCTGAAGCTGAGATCGAGCTCGGAATAAACACAGTTGCTGAACCAGGATTCAAAATGGGAACTGTGGAAAAAATAGGATGTGGTTGAGCAGCAGGTGCACTGCTGTTCACTGCAACACCATCAACTTAAGATTTACCCCACGGGAAATAGGGCAGCTGGCTGTGCTGCAGGGAAAGGTGGAGGGGCTGCTGAGGGTCAAAAGCTGAACAGGAATAAAAAATTGCTTTTTTGCAGATGAGGTAAACACCACACGGGTCCATGTGGGTAAGAAAATCCAAGTAACACGCACAGAGGAACCCTGCTCTGCTGAGCTGCGTTAGGAATGCATTAAGAGTCCTGTGCACCAGAGAAATGTGGATGATTTGCAGAAAAAGGTGACAATAACGCTCAGGGTCTTTGATCACAACTTCAGCCGAGCCTGTTGAGAGGACAGAAAACTGAGGGAAGATGTGCGTAGTCTTCGGATAGATAAAAGGCTGCTGCTCTGAGGAAAGGAACAATTTGTTCTCTTTTGTCCACAGGGCAGGGCGAGAAGTCATAAGCTAAGATAGCAACAAGGCAGATCTGGGTAAAAAATTGCCAGCGACTGCTTTGAAGTTGTGAAGCCCCGTGGTAGGAACTGATTTGACAGGATGTAGGGCTGCGCTCAGAAGTTTTCAAGAATGGATCTGAAATATTTGTCAGGATGGCAAAAGTGCAATACAAGGTCTTGCATTCAGGGCAGAGGTGAGAGTCCATGGCCTGGGTCAGGGGTCCTGCGGCTCTGTGGCTGCGAGATGTGTAATCAGTGCAGCCCTTATTGTTTTAACAATAAAACTGCCTCAACCGCGGGGATTAAAGGCACACAACTAGGCCGAGTAGAGTTACGTAACAGCAACAAAATTACGTTTTAAGTACGGGTTTTATGTTTACAAAATGACTTTCACCAGATGGAGGGAGAGCATCTAAATGAGGAACTCTGCAGAGGTTTTAAGCATTAAAAGCTAAGACCCTGTCTCCAGTGAAGCTTCCCGAAGAATTTTCCACCGCTGCTCCTGCTGGAGTGCTGATACAATTGCGCTGTGCTAATCCGGGAAGGATGCCGATGGTTTTGAGATTAAAGCCTCAGGAGCAAGGCTGAACTGATCTTAGTGGAAGTGGTTTAGATGCAATCTGGCCTTAAGGTATATATGACAAAGATTTGAGCTGGGACATCCTCATTCAGCTACAGGGTAGCAGCTAGTCAAAAAGAGATCTTCTGGAGGCAGGCTGTTAGACACACAAACAGGTAATTGGTGATGAAAAGTCATGCTTTGAGTGCATTCTGGGTGTGCATTGCCACAGGAGCTGTTTTTGCCTCTCAGCTCGTTTGAATTTGCTCTTTCTGTGCTCTCTACCCTCCTGCTGCAGCACCCTGCCATGCCTTACATCTTGAGGTTGAGCAGAGTGCGATGTTCTGCTTTCCCGCTGTGAAAAATACAAGTTTTTCCCCATACAGTAAGCCTTAACAAGACTGCGAATAAAGGCTATTGATGAGAGGAATTATTTGCAAGAGATGACACGGATCACATCTCTCATCCTTGACTTGAAAAATCCTAAATCTCTGTTAGCACAGATCCTTCACATGGTGCTGGATGTGTTCCATCATTCCAGATACACCAGGGATGTATTATTTGCAAGGTTTTCAGTCTGACACACAGATCATTCTTTTGTCTGCAGATTCCTTCACACTTTTTCTGTCTTATATTCTTTTCTCATGCAGGCCACTTGATACCTCAAACCTGTTGGGTTTTTTTCTATACTATAGCAATGTTTCAATGGGAAACTCTTTGGAACAGTACTCTGGAAGAAAAGAGGACATTGAAGTGGTGTTGCCTTAATCTCTTCTATTTCAGAACCTTGTTCAGGAAGAAGGTAGAAATGCTGTGGTGTTTAGGCACACACCCGTCAAACCACTTGCTATGGGAAGAAATCACTTTTAGGAACACTGAGGTGCTGCCCTTTGTTTTTACCCCAGAGGAAGGAGAGGCTGTACAAATTGGGTACTTGCTCTGTGTACCCCTCACCCCTGTCTTCCCTGCTGGACTGCTGGAGTGTACAGAAATGTCCTGGGGTACCGTGCCAGGATAAGGGGGGGCTTTTCCTAAGAGTGGTCCTGGCTGTGCAGTTTTGATGCCCTTAAGAGCAGATTTAGCCCTTACTGTGCATCCATTTTGAGAGCAGAAGGATGCTGCTCCTTTTCCCTTTCACTACCATTAGTGCAAACATCTGTACTGTCCATTAGCTGTTGCAGAAGTTCCTCTGTGCCTAAAGAGACTCGTGGAGTATCTCTGTTCCCTTTCGCAGGGAGCTGCCTGAGTCAGCTGCTGTTGAGAACACACCTATGTTTTCCTCATCTCCATCCCACACCCTTTTCTGCTCTAATAAATTCATGGCAGGTGGATTCAAACACGTGAACTCCAGCTTCCCCTGAGCCACTGACACAGAGGAAGAGGACTGAGGCCTTGGATAACCTTCCCAGGAAGCAAAGCCTGAGACAGTGCCCAGTGTGCAGTTGTTTACAGCCAGTGGAGCCATCCCATCTCCCTCTCCTCTGCATCTTCCAGTTCGTGTGTGGACTCCCTTTAACTGATCAGGCTCTGTTCCTGTACCAGAAGTGGTTTGATTTAACAAGAGAAATCTTTGGAAAAAATTGACCTGGAACATGTCTGGTGTTTGTGCACGGTGACATCAGGGTCAGGAGAACAGGCATGACCCCGAAGAGTGGTAGTTAATAAATATTTTATAAATTGTGTGTTCATGTCTGTGTGTACATCAGAGACTGTGTTTGAGGACAGGAAGTGGCTGCACAGAAGGCAGAGGAGAAGGATCCTTTGTAGAGAGTGATGCACCCATTCCAGTGGCTGTCTCAAAAGGGACAACTGAGTCTACAAAGGTCCCCATGTCCAGGGATGCTGTCAGTATGAACTGAACTTGTGTTTTGGAGAGGGAAAATGTCCCTGGCATGCACCAGGTGCCATTGTGTGATCACAGAACACCTCAAGCTGGAAGGGACCCGTAAGATTCATCCAGTCAAACTCCCAGGTGATGAAACAGTGAGCTGGAGCAGGAAAGACATGCAGCCTCCTCATTTACACATTGTCCTGCATCATTCCCATCTGGTTGGTTTTGTTGGTTTTTGTGGAAGACCAGCTCCTTTAGAGACCTCTAGGTCACGTGCAGAATTTTCAGTCTCCACACAGTGTTTGGTGTCTGGCTCTGTTTCCAGTCCCTTCATCCGAAGAGGAGCTGAAGGACAACTGATGTGCCATTGCGAAGGTCAGAAACGGGAAGATGGTCTCTACCCCAGGAATTTGAAGTTACTCATGCTCTAGAGTTTTGTTGCAGTTGGAAAATAAAAGTCATGCTGCTGATGACAGCACACCTTCCAAATTCTCCTCCGTGGGTGTAGATCAGCTGCTGGGAGCAGTGGCTTGCTACTGCTGCATTCAGGCACCATAAAGATTCTGATGGATGAGTTCTGCACGGGGTGCAAAGAGCTGAAATTCCCTTGCGCTCCAGCGGGTTCAGAGTATCCCACATGCAGCTTTTCTGCCTAGTCTGGGTTTTCTTGAATTAGTGCCTTCCCTTTGGGACATCTTGGTTGTTAAATGAAAATGTTCCTTTTCAGGTATTTGTGCTGAATGTGGAAGCTCAGGTGCAGGAAAGGGTTTCATAGCTGCTCTGTTGGAATAATCTTTCTAATATATTTGTACATGTTTTTCTTACCCTGGGGTTTCATAATGGTGGGGTTTTTTCCCCTCCTCTCAGGGCTAAATGTTCTGCCTATTCCATCTTGACTTACAGGTCTTTTATTGCAATTTAATAGTTGTTCTTAATCTTTTCCAGGTGCACATAATGATCCTGCTCCTGACACAGATCTTTTGCCACACAGGAAGCCTGCGAGGAAGGTATGAAACAGATTGAGAGCGCAGCTATTTATACAGACCATGGAATGCTAGGAAATGTAGATTTGAAGTCTGTGTGTTACCTTCTGAGGAATTTTGCCATCTCTTTAATTTTATTGTGTATCACAGGCTGCCTTCCTGAAGGCTGGATCCAGAGTTCACTGAAATAATTGGAAGTAATCCCTGACATTTTGGACAACCATAAACCAGGTGGTGGAGTGCTTGTTTTGTACCACTGGACTAGTCAAAGGCGTTATCCCCACCTTTCATCAAATCAATGGTTTTGATTCTAATGACACTTCAGGCTTTTATTTCCACCCTCCGGTGGAAAGCCGGTGGCTGAGCGTGTGCTGTAGGTGGAGGGTGAAGCCATTGTCTGAGCACTCAGTGGCAGAAAGCACAAAGGTGGCAGAAGGCTCAGTGTCAGTCTGGGAGGAAACGCTGTGCATTAAATCCCCAGCTAGCTGTGATATTTGGGAAGTGCCAGTTGTCAGCACAGTGCCAAAGGAGCAATCTGCTCAGTGCTGGCAGCTCTGCTCCCCTCTGCCAATTCCGAATGCCACTGACTCGCTGGAGAGGGAACCCAGCCTACTCTTTGTTGGAGGGCTGGTAGGTGTGAGGAGTGGAGTTGTGTAATAAGTGAAAGAAAGGACAAATCAAGAGGAAATGGAGGAATTCCTCAGGGTGCCATCTGTGATGCAGATTACCGGGGAGGCAGAGTGAAAGTGAATTTCTTCTTTTGTGGATTAATTCTGCCAGGCTGCAATCAGTGAGCTAACATGCACCCTGCCTTTCGGGATCAGAAAAAGCAATGCAAGTGCTGACATCTATTATTAACACTGTGCTTTCAAATCAGCACCGGGGAGAAATAATGGGAGATACACCTGCAAGTTTCCAGCTACCACCACAAAGGGCAGAAAGGTGGAGAGGCGACTTACATCAGCCACAGCTTGCTTTGCTCTCTCATCACCTCCTCCGTGCTCACTGATGATTTCCTTGTGCTCATTAGTAATGCGTTGAAGGTCAGGCCCCAGCTTTCATTTAGGAGTAAACAAACTGATTTTAGAGGGCAGAAAAAAGTCTGAGAGACCCAAAACATCTTTCTTATCTGCTCCTCTCTTCCATTCAGCTGCCAAAGAGATGATTTGTGAGTGATACAATGGTACACCTCTGAGGCAGAAACAGACCCTGTTGTTTACCAAGGGCTGAAGTCCGCATCCATTTTTCTGAATTTCTGTTGGATTTGAGTTTATATGCCAATATTATTTATTTCAAAGCTCTGCTGCAGTAGCAGCAGCTGGCTTTAGACCTGACTGAAGCTGTATTTGATTGCTTTCTCAACAAACATAATCTCTGCTCCACAGTTTATGATATGGATGTGTCTTTTTATCTCATGGAAAATACGAGCCCCACACCTCATTTAGTGCTTACTGTTCACTGATATGAATCATTGGAGGACTGTTGTTGTTGCTGCTGTAAAAATAATAATAATAATAATAATAAAAACACTCTTTGGAAGGAGAGCTACAAAGGCTTTAATAGAAAAATTGCATTCTGGTAACACAGGCTGCTCTTCAGCAAAACAACATCATGTAAATGTGCCATTGTGTTCCAGAATGCTGCACAAGTTCAGTCTGGGTTTTATATAACAAATAAGTTTTAAACCTCCAATTTAGTATGGAGGTAGCAGCTCACCTGCTTAAAATGTTTCCTTTTATTATCGGTCAATTGGAGGGGAATGCATTGGTCGTGTTTTTGATCCTGTTTGAATAAAAGCCACATTTACGACTCAGTTTTTATAACCAACGTCCCATAATTGCAGCTGAGAAGTGCTGCTTGGATTATCAGTCCTCCCCAGAAGTTTCACTCCTCTCCTTGGAAATGTTATCATGGGTGGTCTTGTCGGAAAAGCGCTGCAGACTCGAATGGTGAATGTTAAAGTGGCTTCATAAATCTGTGCACGAACTGCAGTGGCAGGTATGTTATTTCACACTGAGCTCTGTAATGCAAGGAGGCTTCAAGTTTCACTACAATGGATCTCACCGGGGGCTGCAGTCCATGGAAGAAATCCAAGCACTGTGGAAACAAATGTAAAACTCTGGTTTCAGGGGAGGCAGGGTTTTAGGCTGTCCGTTTTAGGGTGAGTTTTCCCCCAGCAGTGTCTTAACTGTTCCACCAAATTTGCTGAAAGTCTTTTCACAAGCCTTGCTAAGAGCAAAGCTGGGCCAAGATGGTGGGATGGTGCTTTTGTAAGAATCCTGCTATCAGTGTAATATCTTTAAAGACTGAGTTCTTCTCATAGAGTTACCAGACTTGCCCTATAGATGACTGTTATATTTATCCATTATTGGCCTAATCCTTCATTTCTTACCCAGAGTTGAGATTTAATGTTAAACCACACACACATAAACTCTCTGATGAGGTAGCTGTTGCATAAATAATTCTGTTTTCTCTGTGCATGGGCACTGAATCCATCATGCCTTCTCCATGACCTCTGCCTGCTCCTGGAGTTTTCCAGAGTGCTCGCTGCCCTCTGGGTCAGCCTGCACTCCTTCCAGCTGTCTCTGAGGTGGGCAGAGGCTGCACTTACAGCTCTGCAGCTCCTCGTGCTGGCGAGCACCCTCATCCCTTTGGATCCAAAGGTCCTGACAGCAGATGAAAGATTAATGTAAATAATGAAGGGAGAGGACGCTGAAAGTTGTAGGAGGTCTCTCTGCAAAGCTGTTCTTTAAGGTGATGCCAGATTTTTTTGTTGAAAAAGCAAAACTTAAAACCAAACCCCATGAAAACCCCAGGTCTCTCAGCATCATGTTTGCCTGTCATTGTAGCCACACTGGCTTTAAGAAAATAGTTTCTGATTGAGGCTGATGTAACTGAGGAGAAGCTAGGTTTGAGTGTGTGTGTGGTTATAGATGTGTATGGGGAGATAGAATCTTTGTTGTTAGTCTTTAAGTTACTAGAATTGAATTTTTGGCAGCAGTTGTATCACTTTATTCCAACAAAGAGAGAGCTTTTTACTAATTTGCTTGCTTAGTTTTATTTTAGCAATGAAGAGCTGAAGGAAGCTCTCCAGTTTTACATCTCTGTTAGTTTCCAGTCCATTTCTTGGCTATCCTGTTCAAACAGCAATCACAACTTCTCCTAAACACAGAACTTTTTCGGTTTAATTACATATAAATAGTTCTTGGGCTTTCAGTTTGACAAAGCTGATAGTAATGCTTGTCTTGTATAAGATTTGTTGAAACTACTGCAGATTGAAATTGGAGTGAGTGGGAGAACTGGGGCTTTTGAGTATAAATTCTCAGTGTGTTCAGGATATCTGTCTAAACAAGAGTACATCATCTACTGCTTTGTTGCTTAAGTATAAAATAGAATTGGTGCTATTTTCCAAGGAGGAGCTGCATCCAGCCTCTCCAGTCTACCTGGCCGTGCTCTTGCAGTTTATTCAGGTCTGGACAAGCTCGCTGTTGTTCCTGCTGGCACAATCCAGCTGCATTTCCATTCTGCTCAGGTCAATGTCCATCATTTCCAGGCAGAGATCTTCAGCACTCCCCTTCACTTCAGTCTCCAGACTCGCCTGCAGAGACTCAATTGCATGCTGGTGAGTGTTTCTGTGGACTCCAGTGAAGCATATGGTACAGCAGTCTGTTATCTTGAGTCTGATCCAGCCCTGGTATCGAATTATTGCCCACCCAGTAATAAAAATACAGCAACTTTTCAAACCTGTTAAAACGGAGATACCAGGACTTTGTACCAAGCCATTCACAAATACCTTCTTTTAAAACAGGGCTGGAGAGATTTCAAGAGGTCATCCTAAAAATGCACTGCCTAAAATCTGTATCACCTCCTGCCAAACCAGTCCCACTCGATGTGAGACCAGGCTGCACTTAACTCCCAATAACAGAGCCTGTGACCTCCAGACAATCTGGTCCAAGGAGCAATTCCCCTTAATGGTTATCAAACTTCCCTAATTGTCTAACTTAAAACCTCCATGCTGCAGCCTTATTATGTACATAATGTCATTATGGTCTACACGATTATACAGACAAAATCCATCCAGTTATACATGCAAAATCCATCTGGTGGGATGTGGGCAGCAGGCACCAGGCTGGCAGGAATCTCTTACATCTGCAGCATTGATACCTCCAAGAAAGACTCAGCTTCCTCCAGTGCCACCTGCAGTTCATCCTTCTCCAGCTCCAGCCTCACCTTCTGCAGCTCCTGAGTGTTCTTCCCTCCCTTCCTCAGCTGATTGATTAGATCAATCTTAATTTCCTCCGGGGAAGAAAACAGATATTTCATGTGATAGGTTTATTTCAGGACTATGAACTTTACCAAGTGCACCAGACAGATCCTTTGACTGGAAATAGCATGAAATGGTTTCAGTCACTTTATATCAGCTGCCCTTTTCTTTCGTTGCTAAACATTCTCCTGGATTTCTGAATGAGCCCTGCTAGCAGCGTGTGTTCACAGAGGTGGAAGAATGAAGCTCACTAATTTAGAAGAATTTTTTTTCCCAGTTTTTATCCAGCCTTCCCCTCTCTCCCTTTCAGATGGTTGCTCTCACAAAATGGCAACAGGACACCACATCATCTCCCTGCCAGCTGATGGAGGCTGGAGCAAAGGGTTGGGGAAGAGAGCCCAGGAAATGCTGGGCGTGTGCCAGAGTGTCCATCACTGTTTTCTCTTGGCCACAAGGGCAGCAGACTGTAGCATCCTTTAAATGCTTACAGAGTCATCTTCCAGCCCTCTGTAAGAGATCAATTTTTGTAATTAAAAAAAAAAAAAAAAAAAAAAAAGGGGGGGAGGGTGGTATTNAGCTGGTATTGCTGAACAGCCAGTAGGGAAAAAGGGATGCAAAGAGGGAGACTGAGAGGAGTCTGACTGACGTGCTCTGAACTGTTTGCTGGAGATGCTGAATCCTCTCCACGGAGGTTGAAGGGAATGGCATCTTCCCAGGATAAAGCTGGCTGTTGTTAACAGCCCCCCAGGTGAATTGCTCAGAATCAGGGGATGCTGGTAGCCAGAACTGGCACTGCAGCCTCTCTTTTATTGCACCAAATTAATGTCCTCAGAGGCTGGAAGCACTGCTAGGAATAAGGAAAGTGGAATTGGTGCTGGAATACACCCCAAGAGACCATTCAGTAGGAATCAAGGGTCTTGTGATGTGCGGAATTTTTGAACATCAGATGAGTACTTAACCTGAAGGGCCTTGTTCTCTTTCTTCATCGATTTCAGATGCCTCAAGTATTCTTCATGAGTGGCCTTAAGCTCTGCATTTGCAGTTGTGTACATTCCTTCTGTGACTTTACTTCCACCTGCAGCTCTTGGCCCTTTTTTTGCCATTCTTTATCATCTTACCAAAGGCTCTGTGCCTCTTGTCCCGAGCAGCACAAGCAGTGTTGGCCTGGAAAAATAAAGCCAAGCATTCACTGGACACAAGTCTTCTTCACACTTCACTTCTCTGCGTGTCCTGCCAGCCAGTCACAGTTAAATTGGCAGCCGTTCTAAAGACTGGCAGTGTTTCTCTTGGTCACTCTGAATGGATAATTAAAATGTTTATGAGGCTTTCTTTCCTCACCACTAAGAATTTAACAAGATCACCCAGTTCCCATCGGGGTGATAGTCGTCCTTGCTCCCGTGGTTATAATGGTGCTGCTGTGGAGCAAATGTTTTCCCCTTCAGATGTTCCTTGTGCAGATGTGCAGTTGGTAATTGCCTGGGTTGATCAGTGTGAGTTTTTCTGTTTCAAAGCAGATTCGGTTACAAACAAGATGTTATTCAAGACTATTTTAGACTGTGTTTAACCGCTTGTCGTGAAGGGAAAGAATAAAGGTACATTTTTCTTTCCTGGGAGCTTTTAATCACAAATATTCTACATATCCTTATGATCCACACATGTGTTCAGATACCATGGAGACAAGCACACCACAGGAACCATAGAATAAAGAACTGCTTCATTAAAGAAAGGGATGGGGAAACAGATTTTTTCAGCGCAGTAATGCAATGCTGTATGTGGGATTTTCGGCTCTTGGGATCTGTTCTAAAGCCAACTGCAGGCATTGGCAGGTACCCAAGGACTTCAGTGGATTTGGAGCAGCCTTTGTGCCTATTTTAAGTAACATTTTTATTCAAATATCCCCACGGTTGCACTACTATTCATGCTCTTACACTAACACGAGCAAGAGTAGAAATACTAATTTCATGAAGGAGCTGGTGTTTAAACTGTGTTGTTTAGGTCTGCTTTGAGTTTGGTAGCTAATGACCAGTGGCCAACCCACCAGTACTGCAACACTGAGAAGTTCAAAGCAGGATATCATTATCCTTTAAGGGAAGATGAATACCTTGCCTTGCAGTGAAGGAAGGCTTTCGCTTTAGCTGTACTCTTGTTTCTGGAAGTCAGCTAATGAGCTTATGAGAAGCATGCTGTGTGCTCCCAGGAATTAGCTGTGGCTCTCATCTGGGGTTTCTCTTGATGTGAGAAGCCTTAGCCTTGCTTCTCATGGCCGTACAGATTGCTTGACATTGAACAGAGAGACCTTAAGAAATAAGGGACAGGATCAAAGCTCACCTCAGCTAACAGAAAGACTCCCAGGGCCTCTGGTACCAGGTCTTAGCTCTTGGTGGTCAGGCTGAGAGCACTCCTGGGTGGCTGCATCTCTTACCTTCTCAGCCTCCACTTCATTCTGAAGCCTCTGCTTAGTTTTCTCTATGTTGGCAACCCAGGCTTGGACTGATCCCGCTGTCTCTACTTCTGGAGCCTCACAGCCAATTTTGTCCCAAAAGAAGGACGGCAGAAATATCCTGGTGAGTAGTTCATGGAGTTGAGGAGCGGTGGAATCAGCAGCCCTCACCTCCTAGAGCACCATCATGTTGTCCTGAGTTTTGCAGTTCTTCAATGTTTCTCTTTGCTGTAGTACTTTCTCACGCATGCTGTTGTAAACATGGCCATGGTTTTGTTAACTGTCCTTGTTGTTTTCATTCCATTCTCCTAGGCGGAGACATGTGATGGATTTTTCCTTTGACCAGTGTGATTGAGAGGTGGTAATTTCTACCTCCAATCCACGGTGATTTCTAAGAACATATAAATAAAGGTCAGAGGGTTCTGCCCTCTCTCTCTTTGGCCTCTCCTTTTGCTCGCTCTCTTTGGACTCTCTTTTGGCTCTCCTTTTTGGCTCCTCGGCCTGGTTCGGGTACGTGTGTTTGTGTCCATACAGTACAGTGGACATCGACACCATCACTGTTTTCACCATGGAAAAAGTGGCACCCTGGCAGCAGTGTCAGAAAACAGAGTGTAAAAAGCTTTGGTGCTTGCTTTATCCTTTGGAAATTATGGTGGCTTTTGTAGGGCTAATGGAAGAGTAAAGTCCTGTTGAAATTAGGAAAGGCTACCCAAATTCAAGCCTTTATCAGAAACGTTTGTTTTCTGTTGTCAGAGTACCAATGTTAGGTCTCGATAGTCTCTGTTACTGCAAGTGTTGCTTTCCTTCTCTTGGCTGGAGCCCCGTGCTTTCTCTCTCTCACACCAAATTGCATCCCAACAGATCACATCCATGAGCTGTGACTCGGCAGCCAAACTAAATAATGAGCCTGCCCCGAGCCCCAGACTCCCTGAAGCTGAGTGCTCACTTGGTTCTATCCATGGCAATGATCCTGTATTTGGTCCTCCAGACTGTGAGTTCAGTGTTGAATTTAGAGACCAGACACTGCGGTTCAGCTTTGTTTTTCTCCTCTTCCTCCAGCTGCTCTTTCATCAGGTCCAAATCCTGCTTGGTTTTGTCTGGGCTCCCACAGCAGCTGTGCAGGACTCAAGGTAGCACAAGTTCCACGTGACCCCCTCAGTTCTGGGCCATCTAGAAACATCTCAGACTTCAAAATACTTTCCTGTTCAGGAGCCAAGGTTTTTTTTTCCCCTCACCTGTTTTTTGCTGTATTGCAGTGAATTGAATTGAGCTCATACAACAGAACTTGGCTTGTGACCATCACTGTTTTCTCTCGAACAGCGTTTCAAAGAATTATGACAGTAAACCCATTTGGTGATTGTTCTGAAGACAGAATCCTTGCCAGGCTGGTGATATACAGGTGCAGCACTAGAATAACTCTTTGGAGATAAGCAGAGATTTTCAAGACACAGGTGTCAGACGGGGAGATGAAATGTTGATATATTTTGAGCCAGATTTATGAGATCTCTGCGAACAAACTGCTGCACAATCCATTGAATGGACAGTGGACTGAGAATCAAGAGGCTGTGTGTGTTCTGCTCTGCTGCCAGCTCATGGGAGTCTCCATATCTTATTTCCATATCCACGCAGGGCTCATGTCCCCCACATCCCCTCCAACGTCAGATGGTGACAAACCCAGAGATTAACTCGGATTAGAAAGTTCTCCTTTGTGAGGGCTGTCACAACAGATTTGTTACTGTGAAGTGGGCAACGTTCAAAAGAGCAGGCAGTGCATGAGCCATGACAGCAGCAGCCTCTGCAGGCAGCTGGTGTTCCCCAGCACCTCGGACTCCTCAGCCAGCTGCCTCCTCAAGTCATCTGCATGCAAGGTGAGAGAAATCTTTAGTGGACGGCCTGGTTAAGCCTGCTCTGAGCTTCCTGGTGCTCCCAGCTCAGCTGCCCAATTTTGGCTGTGCAAGAACTGCATAAGGAAGCAGGAGAGGAACTCATTCAATGGGACTGGAGAAGGATTGGGCAGATCTGTGAGAGGAGACAGGGCAGGGCTGCCGGAGCTGGATGAAACGCAGGGGAAGAGGAGGATTCGAGGGAGGTAACATTGCACAAGGCTGTCAAGGAATTTACCTTGGAGCCTGATGGCTTTATTTTCAGCTTGGCTCTCCTCCACCGCAGCCAGCTGGGCATTGGCCTCAGCCAGGTTATCTTCCAGCCGCCGAACATGAGCATGGGAGTTCAGCTGGAAGAGGGAGGTCAGTCATATGATGCTGAGTAAGGCTTCAAGGGCCAAGATATCCTCCCTCCCTGGCAAGCCCCGTTTATTCCAGTTGGTAATTGCTCTGGGATGACTGTAATAGCCCGGGGGAGTGCAGAGTGCCCTGACCTTTGTGAGGGGGATGCCTGCTCCATCAGCCAGGATGGGCAGTGTCCAGCATCAGCTGCCAGCAGCTGCTTCCTGGCATCAGCAGCTCCCACTGGAGAGCTGGATTCTGCCTTGCACTCGTGGCTGCTCCTGTGGACTGACCTTGCTGCTTTCTGTGCCACTGGACAAGCTCCTCTGCCTGTTTTCCCACTTGAAAGGAGTTTGACAACATGGACCTATCTCCTGATATGGATGAGAATTAATCAGCTCACATTCCTAAAGTGAATTGAAATGGAAATGTTCCTTATTATTGATGCTATCAATTTGTATCAATCATTAGAATACATTCAGGGCATTCTATTCAAATATAACCTCAGCCTCCAGGTCTTCTTCCAGCTCTTCACTGTCTGGAGTGTCTGGAATCCACACACGAGCACAGCAGTGTCTGTGAGCAGGAGATGTGAGAGAAATTTGTGGGAATATGAACAAGAATCTTAATTTCTTCACTCCCTTCTCTCTATCTTTGTCAGCTCAAATGGATTTTATTTTCTGGGAGAGATCTACAGCTGGGAATACTGAGCCAGGAAAGTAGGAATGCCTGGCTGGCTGTCTCAGCAGACGGCTGATATTATCTGCAGCATGGTTGGCTTCCTGTGTGGTGTTGGAATTTGGCCTTCAGGAATATAATCAAGCTGATTTAGTTACTTTGAGGGAAATAGAGGCTTCTTCGTAGAAATAGCAGCAATCTAGGTCTGTGTGTCATGTTTTTGTTGAAATGCTGAGTGTTTAGTTAAATATTTGAGCGGTGAAATTCTTGGACGAAATAAATATTTGAATTCAGAACGGTAACACTGCACATCCTGTGAACTGTGGCCTCATTTTTTGTTTGATTTTCCACCTTTCCTTCCAGAGTGAGAGGGACAGCGCCTTGGAGGACAGTACAGTCCATGGAAAGGTCTATCAGACACCTTTGCTGAGTGCCTGAGGAGGATCCTGGAACACATCACCCTTCTCCTGGTCAGAGCAGCGTGGCAGGAGATCTGCAGTGAGCACACAGTTCCCCAGACTTCACCGTGGAGTTTCCAGTGAGTGGATAATACATAAGACAAGCTGGATTCAGAGCTGGCTGAACTGTTCAGTCACTGGAAGCTAAAAGGCAAATGTTTCCAAGCCCAGGGGTTTCACAAGCTCATAGAGAAGTCAGAATCTGCTGTAGAAAAAAAAATCAGCATCTGCCTGGGGAAAAATAAATTCTAGATCTCAGCTGGTTCTGTTATTTAAGGGTTTAAAGAGTGATGGGCTCCAGACTCCATTTGAACAGGGTAGGTTTAAAGGGCTGTATTAATCTTTTGTGCCAACTCAGTCTTGTCAAAAAGTCAAAGCTGCACAAGCTGCCTGTTGTGGTGTGGCAAAGGTAGGACGTCACAGCAAATTAATTAAGCCAAATTAGTTTTCTGCTCTGTAGTGAACAGCTGAGATTTAGTGTCCTGTCTCCTTAGTGGGACTGGCAGGGCACTTAAGCCCCTTTTTCCTTTGTGGAAGCTCCTTTTACCCTATTATTAACTGGTCTGCACAGAAAGGCTCAAGCAGCCTGGGAAGCTGAGCCTGTTTGTAGCTCTGCAGGACTAAAACACTTAATTTTTCTTCTGTCACTTAAGTGTCCCGGTGGCCTTGCTCTGAAGTCCAAGGATCTTGTATTCCCCGTGGAGAATTTGAATTAGCAATGCTTGCCAGTATGTATTAATGACTGTACACATTGCCTTTGCTACTTAGCTCATTAACGAGGTAAATTAGTGGTTTGGATAATATAGAGTTGGATATTTGTATTCCAGGAAGTTAATTTCTAAGGGGAGGTTCCTCAGAGCAGCGCTGGCAGACCCATCACAGAAGTAGTCAATAGTGACACTAAAATAAAGTTCTAATTTGTGATAATATTTTGCAATTCTGAAACAGTTTTTATCTGAGGATCAGAAGGCCTTACATAAACATGAATCATTTAAGCCTCATAACTTCCCGGTGATTATCCACATTTTATATGTGGGTGAGAGTGGAAGATGAATTACAAATATCAGACAATGAGTCAGAGAAAGACTTAGGAAACAAAAATCTCGTATTTCTGATTCTGCCTGCCTGAATTACTGAACGGCACTTGTGCTTGTCACTGGGTTAATGCTGAAGAGATCTGGGTATGACTGTGGATTTTCCCGGTGCATTTATGGTCAAGGGACTTCTCAGCTGCAGCTGATGCTGTCAGAGCTGTGACATAGCACAACTGCACCCAGTAGGATCCCGTACCCTGGGAAATTCCATTCCAACTGACACATTAAACCATGAAAATTCCGTAGAACATCTTCCAAGTTTCGCTCATTTCATCTTATTGAGGTTGGTAGTTGTCATTTTGAGGTCACGCTCTGCTTTAGGATGAGACTTTTCCATCTTGCCATGGATTTTCTTTCCTTGTTCAGAATTGTCCTCCAGCTAGTTGTAAAAAGGGGAATGTAGAAGAATGGCTTATTGAGCAGGGACACATTGGAGGAGTTAAGGGAATGAATTTGCACAACCCAGCCTTTGAGATTGATACTGAGCAAGGCTAGAACATCGATAAAGTAGGAACTAAGAGAACATTGCTAAAAGAACATTATAAGCAACTTTAGGGAACTAGCGAAGAAGTTGCAAACTGCAAGGCCGAAGGTATTGCCAAGAACTCCGCTTGTGCGCAAAAAGCTCGAAACCAATAAACATACAGTTGCTGTGGGTGATTGCTAGTGGGTAGCCAATTGTAAGCGTGGGTATAGCGCGCGAACAGCCGTTGATATCTATATAATGGATTACTGAATAAAGAATAACGGAATAGCACCAAAACCTCTATGAGTGTGCGTGCTATTTCCCGGCGACTCTCCGCAGGGGAATAAGTGAAAAAGGATTTTGTAACAAACATAAAATCATAGAATCATGGAATGATTGGGTTGGAAGAGACTTAAAGACCATCCCATTCCACTCCTCTGCCATGGGCAGGGACAACTTCCATTATCCCAGGCTGCTCCAAGCCCCGTCCAAGCTGGCCTTGAACATTCCATGGATGGAGCAGCCACAGCAAACATATCGATGATGTTTATTAGGAGGGCCCAAGATGTTTAAACCAGACCAAAGAGGATCATCTGAAACAGAGACCATGGCAGCTGCACCTCACCTCAGGTGTCTGAGTGCCAGGTTGGCTGCTGTTCTTGGGTAGGTGGTTCTCCTTGTTCACCCCACCTTGCTCTGCTCACCTTGCAGTTTTCCAAGAAGGGAGAGGCCAAGATTAGTGCACAGAATCGGTGAGAAGCTAAACCCTGCCCTGGCAACAGACTGAAAACCCAAAGAATTCATCCGAGGTGCTTCTGGAGAGCAGCCTGAGCTCCGTGTGTGGTTTTCAATGGGCCCACAGGAGCTCAGTCCAGCAGTGACTCTTCCCGAAGCATCCTGCTCACCCTCAGAATTCACACAGCTCTTTTGGGCAGTGGCACAAGCTGGCAACACTTCACTGTGCTGCCATGAGTTAATACCTAGAAAAACACGGCCCCTTCCTGTTTGTGCAGCACGCTGGAGTCTCACTGCATTGAACCAAGTAGACAATGGGGTTTTTTTTTTTTCCCTTTCCCCAGATCGGGAGAATGAGAATGGGAGAGAATAAAGAAAAATGAAACGGTTATTTCTGCCTGATGAACTCCCTCCAAAGCCCTCTTCTCCTTCTGGCATTTAGTGACTGAGTCATTCTGAGCAGAGAGATCTAAGTTTGAACCCTGTGGTCTAATGCCTGCAGACAGGAAAAGGGTTTTGTGGATCACACAAGCCGTTAGCAGCAGCAGGACAAAATGTCACTGGAAACTTGTGCTTCTTTAGAAGGAATCTGAGATTCAGTTAATAAATTCTGAGGCAGATGAGGCATCTGTGAGTTTAACATCCTGTGGAAGTTAACACTGACTTCAGAAGAAGCAGCAGACAGCCACATGGCTGCTCTGGTGCAGATTTAAAGCTTCTCCAATTACATTAAATAAAAAACAATTCAGGTGCAGGAGAGGGAGCAGCATTCCCCAAGGCTGGATGGAAAGGAGTTACATGGCTGCAGAGGGAGATATGTTATAAGCAGAGGCCTACCAGCATCATTATGTAAAAGTGTGTCTAATTAATAAAGAATGTCAAGGAAATGCAATGTCTTTATGTAGAGAGATCCCTAAAAATTTCTGTGAAATGACTCTTGCTATCAGGTGGGAGGGTGAAGTGAATAATTAAATCCATCCCAGGTTGTATGAGATGCTGGAAGACAATATAAGAAACCGTGGGGGAGATGAGCTGAGTAAATCTGAGCATCCCAAAAGGTGCTCTGAGTGGAGGAGCTGTAGTGGTTGACTGGGTTCATTTCCCTGAAGAATAAGGCAGAAAAAACCTCTTCTTATGCTTCATACCCACTTTTCCTTCTTGGTTTTAGCCAGGGTATTCTCCAGCCCTTGCAAGTGCCATCTCAAATGGCTGAGCTAATCCTCCAGCATCCGCTTGCTGGCCCTCCTGTCGGCTCCCTCACATCCAGGAGCTGCCTCAGGAAGCCCATCCTTCATTTCGTCATTTAGCCAGGCTTTCCTCAGCATCCAACAAGTTCCCTCGTTCCTGGTGAAGGGCTGGGAATCCAGTGTTCCCCCTAAGAAAGGCTGCTAATGAGATTCCTTTAACACACCCGTGTTAGAGTTCATCTCTGTGACTCAGGCCGCAGCTTCTTAAAGTTAAGCATCAAAAAATCTGTTTGTGCACACACAGGACCCTAAAGAAGAGTTTGCACTTCAAAGAGATGCCACCCCAGCTTGCTGTGGCTCGTGCCGAGCATCAGGGACAGAACCTGGGACTTGGGACAGGAGCTCCTTTGCTTTAACCAAGAAGCCTTTCAGCCTCCTTTGTTATCTAAGGACTTTATCTGAGTTATAGTCAGGCTGCCGGTGAAGCTCGTGCATCATCCCCATGTGCTCTTTATTAATTCCATGTTCTGAAAAGGAGCCTCTTGGGAGTCACCTGAGGGAGCTGATGCCCTGCCTGGATGAATCCCGAGCCTTGAACCATCCCCTGTGGATAACAGCCTGCGCTTGGATGGGGAGGACATCCTTCTCCTGGCTGAGGGTGGCTTGTCAGCTCCTCTGCTCTTTTCTGTGTTCTCTGAGCTCCTAAGTATTTGAGATGATGCTTCTCATTCCCATTCCTCAGTTACATTTCCTCCTCCTGCTGGGCCACATTCGGCAGCGGCTTCACCTGGAATTACGGAGTTCAAGCAGTGAGATTCCCAAAACAAGCCTTTTCTATTATAATGGTTCCTGAAAGCCCTGGGGTGGTCATTTCATTATCAGATCCCAGTGGGTTTTGCATAGCAGTGGGAGGCCTGGTGTTTCCTGAAATGCCTGTTTGGTGCAGAGTTTCATATCTCTGGAGTGAGTAATGCAGCTTCTAGAAAAGGTTGTTATGGAGCACAGGAGCAGATCTGAGTGCCAGCACAGAAGTCAGGACTCTATGCCAAATTCTGAGCTGATATAAATGCAGAATGATTCTTACCGTGATCTAGATTCACACCAGTCCAAATGGGACCAGAACCCTCTGAAAGCTTTTACTTTCTAAGGCTGTGGAAGTTCTTTTGGCTCACACTGGAGCTGGGAAGGTGTGCACCCAGATAAAAAGGCAGATTTTGCCTCACCTGTTTGTGGAAAATCGGCTTTAAAATTTTTGTTTCACTTAAACTTGTATATTTTGCTCAGCACTTTCTTTTCTGACTTACCATAAACCCAACTGATTTATCCATCCTGGGCCTAAGTGAAGAGACTGTGCTGGAAATGCCCCTTTGTGATGGCAGTTTCGTCCTGCTTAAGAGAAGTGAACCAAACATCTTTGTTTCAGCTTTTAAATGTTAATGAATAGTGAAATGTTGTATTCCCATGCTCATACCCTCACCTCTCCTCTCTGTGCTGGTTTGAGAAGAGGGAAGTCCAGGCCTTGGATTTTGAAGACATTCTCTTTCCACTCCCCAGAGGCAGCAGGCTTGGACTCCGATTTCAGGTTTCCCTCCATTTACTAACTTTTCTGGCATTGATTTGGAAAGAAATCATTCAGGCCCCTTGCCCCATCAATAATTAACAAGGAAGTCACTGACTCTCTCCGTGTCTCTAAGTGAACATGGCTGTTATTTTTTCTCCCAGCCCTTATCTTTCCTGCCCAGACATCCCGAGGTTCTCAGTGCCTGTAATTGCCACTGTTTAATTCTGCAGAAGAGGACAGCGTCAGTTTATTTTCCTCACCCTGATGCTTAATTTCTCCCAGAAAAGCAGCTACAGAACCTTGTGGCCATTCCTTTGAATTGCCATCAGGCCAAGCCTGGGGCAACCAGAACCTGTGGGGCTTAGAAACAACTGCAGGGATGGAGGTTTTGTCCTTGATAAAACCAAAATGCACCTTGTGCTGTCCTGCGACAGGAAATGCACTGAATAGTTCTAGTAGCAATGAAAACTAATAGGAGTAATCTTGTGGTTGTTGGCTTCAAAGTAATATTGAGGCAGTGATCTCCATCCATAAATTGAAATCTAGGGATAGAGTAGGTTGGAGGAGTGATGACTGTTGTGTAATTATTTTAAAAGTTGAGAAACGCAGGTTTTAGGTTCTTGGAAAGAACAGTATGCTCCCTCCTGCGTGGCGGTTACAATAGCTACTTTCATTATGTTATGACAAAAACATATGTGCAAAATTAATGATGCCTGCTGCTAATATTAGATGACTACAACAATCTCTCCATTTCACTTTCTGGTCTTAAATTGGATAAATGATCAGTTAGTAGGTTTTTTGCCTGACTAAGGAATAGTAAAGAGCAAGCGAGATTTATCGCGTAGCTGAAGGTGCACTTCATTTGCATTTTATTAACTGAACTGTCTGATTAAAAGTCAGTTTCGGGAGCGTGTGTAAGGGAGAACATTGTATGCATGAGGAAGTGGGTTGCTGTAGAAACTCAAACTCTGCAGCTCTATCTACACCAAAGGCATCCTGAGTCATAAGTGCCAGCAGTTTAGTCAGCCCAGTTTGGTAGGAGTAAACGGTACCCTTTTATATCCAGTTCTGTACCCTTTTATATCCAATTCTGTACCCTTTTATATCCAGTTCTGTACCCTTTTCTATCCAATTCTGCACTTCTTTTCCCCCAGGTCACCAGAGCCAAGCAGCAGCTCTGGTGCTTTCTTATTGTCCACAAACCCTGGAGAGATTAAGCTGGGATTCAGGTTTTGGTATCTGACATGGAAAGAGAGGTATAATGATACAAGAACTCAGGGAGCAGCAGGGCAGAATCCTCATCACTGCCTAAGATCTTCTCGGCTGTAGCTCTCCAGCCCCACAGGCACTGAAGGAAGCCTGTGGATATTCCTACCTGTGAAAGTTCTTGGAAGAAGCAGAAGCAATGGGAGCAGGCTTTTCTACCCACTCCCTCTAGGATTTCCCATCAGGCACAGGAGCCCTGCACAGGACGCAGACCCCTGACATCTGCAAGTGGAAGATGTGCATTCAGTAACGGCGTTGGAATTCAAACAACATGAGTAACTGCCTATTCATAGCACATTTGTTTGCTGTTCACTGCTTTCCATTACTTGCCCTTGCACTTTATTATACATGTCATAGGTGAAAACTCACGTTGCTCTTCCCCCTCTGCAGCTCCCAGTTTCTGTGGTTATCCTGCAAAAAAAAAAAAAAAAAAAAGGTCACAGGAGGCAATAGAGCCCAATAAATAATGGTGCCGAGTTGTCTAGTTCCAGGTCGTGTATTTCCTAATTCTCTGTGCTTCTCTCACAAAATGAGAGGTTTATTAGACATCCTGTCTCTGGCCCTGGCTCTTGCTCGGAAGTGTCTCTCAGCCTGACATTCCCTTGGGCACGAGGCAACCTGTGAAGGGATGACCCAACCTCTTTCATTCCTGAGTGAGGATCTGCTCGGGCAGCCCCAGCTTGTGCAGAGGGCACTGTGTGCTTTGCGCGAGGATTGCTGTGCCAGACTGAATCCGTTTGGAACAATGCAGGGATGTGCTGTGCAAAGCAACCATCAGTCCAGCTGCTCCTGGAATGAGACAAAGAGGAATGAAATGAAAGATCTAACAGGAGTTACCAAGGCTGGAGAGAGAAAACCTTCTGGTTTATAAAGCCATTTGCATTTCCCAGCTGGAATAATAGCCACATATCAACTGGAATTAGTTTTGGATACACAGAGAAGTAACACAAGCCTTCCCCTGTAATGTATTTCCCATCTTCATTTGTGACTTTCAAGGCAAAATTCTAACAGGATTCTTTGGAGCTTTCCTATCCTGTTTCTAGCACTCCTGAGAGTTAATGGAAGTGCTGTGACAGCAGCCTCAGAAAGAAACATCACATCCTCTGGGTGCTGGACTGCATCTCAAGAGTCAGTCTCCCCTTTCGTGCTGGTGCTGCTTTATCAGTTTAGCAAAGCCCAAGATGGAATTCCACAAGCAGGGAGTAGATGTAAGATGCAACCCTGTCCATTTGATAGCTCAACATCTGAAAAGCAGTTTCCCCATCTCTCTCCCATTCACCTCTCAGCAGCGAAGTGCTGGGCTGAGCTGATGACAATCCTGGTAGGCAGCGGGTTTTTCTGGTTGATCGAAACTTGACATTTGTCTGGGCAGCAGAAGGCCACGGACTGCCAGGGGGGGATTATGTAGCCTGTCATTAATCCAGGACTGCGCTCACGCTTCCATCTGTGCAGGAATGTTTCTGGAGCAGCGCTCGTGGTGCCTTCCCAGAGCGCACGAACGCGGCGCGCACCGTCTGCCTCTCGTGCTGCAGGGGCAGAAAGCTCAAGGTCAGAGCGAGATTGTCTTTCAGCACGGAAGAGAAGGATGCAGGGGCAGACAGAGGCTGTTACCTGGCTGAGGGGGTTGTTACAGTGACAGATTTTATCCTTTCCTCAAGAGAACGATGGGGAAGCGCGGGGCACCAGAACCGGTGACATTTGCGTGCCGGCACACCGAGCTGACAGAATTGGTTGTACCCTGATGTTCGCTCTACCTGCAGCCTCCTCTGCTGTAAGAGCAGGGTCACGCTGGGTTTCTGGGGCAAACCCACCACTGCTTGGTGGGATCCTTGTTCTCCTGTTACCACCCTGTGATGCCGTGTCACACCTGGAAAGGAGCAGGGGAGGAAAGGCTTGACCAGTTCAGACACAGCAAGAGAACAGCCTGGTGGTGCATGAGAAAGCAGATTTGTGATTGTTAACCTGTGCAGAGAGAGGGAGAAATCCTCCCTGTGGGTACAGGGAAAGGAAACGAGTTAATGCTGGCATGGGAATAGCATTAAAGCAATCCTTAGAGTCTCAGTCCTCACAGGGGGTCCTTTCCATGGAAAACCCATTTGCCCTGAATAAATGATTCTGCAGCACTGCCAAAGGAAAGCATGTTGAGGAGAGATTATATTTTTACCTTTTGGGCTCATACTTTGATACACTGACAGAAAGGACAATGTGGCTTATGGGCTGCTATAACCAAGCACAATCAGAACATATTTTGGCACAGTCAAATGTCACTTTCAAAACCCTGCTTGGTAGCAAAGAAAGGAAATTGTTGCTGAGTGTAAAAAGATAGACCAAAGGGCCTGTGATTCATGCTCTGATCATGTTCTGTCAGCGTGTCTGTGCAGTGGAGTATATGAATAACTGGTGGAGTTTGATAATATGCTTAAATACTGTTCCTGCTGCTAAGCATTAGCATGGCTGTGTGACAGCACAGCAGAGAGGCGAGGCACAGCCACCAGGAAAGGCGAGACAGGCTACAGTGAGCTGCAGGGCTCTGGCTCTTCAGCAACACGCAAGCAAGGGAAGCAAGAATTGATTTAATCTTTGGCTGATGAGCCTTTTAGGTAGCTTTCCTATAGCTCTGTGTTACTAGAAACAAGCCATGAGTTTTTGGGGGGTTGTTCCTTTTCAGAATATCTGTAAGGATGATATTTTTAATCAAAGCCAGTGGCAACATGTTGGGGACTCCTGGGACAGCCTTGCTGTTCTTCGTGCGTTAAAACGCTCAACGGTGGCGTCACTGGTCAGACATTTGCATAATCAGTGTTTTCAACTAATTGTCACTGGAAAGGATTTCTGAGGTGCACATTTCTGTGTGTGGCAGAGCCACCCTCTGCCTTTATGGCGACAGGGACATGTTAATTTGGGACAAGGTTGTACTTTTCCCAGTGTCGCTGTGCATGAAAAACCGATGGAAGTTTGGGGTGATGGATTCATGCAGAGGGCTTGGGCTCAGCTCTGCCCTTGCTAAGTGCAGAGCTGAGCCTTACAGGGTTACAGCATCCCAGCTTACAGGGTTAGAGAAGGGGCATGGCAGAAACAGAACTGCTCTGCCCTGGCTGTTCCCCTTCTCCTCCCTTGAGCTTGAGGAGTTGGGTGATTTGCCCAGAGGCTGTTACGTGGCAGCCTTTGATGGCCCTCAGTGACCTGCTGGCCAAGTCCTCCATTCTGGCACTGTGATGCTGAGAGGATGCACTTCCACTCCAGCTTGTTCCCTGCTTTTCCCCTGGGCCTGCTGATGGCCCCTCTGGAGCTCTCCAGACTGCAGACCCATGAGCTGAGTAACCTTGTCAGCCACTACTGGAGGGAAGGTGAACGTGTTAATCTAAATAACAGGGAGGAAATCCCTCACTGTCCCCATTCCCTTGCTGCATACTCAGCAAAACGGTTGCAGACCAGCCCTGCTGGGAGCAAACTGGGAAGGACAGAAGGGAAGCAGCTCTCAGCTCCATCCCTTCGCACACACACAGCTCAGCAGGGCTGGCTGGAGCAGAGCAATAACACACCCCTCAAACAAGGTGCTGCTGCCCCTGGGCTTCTGTGAGCTCTGGAGGGTCTGTGCTCCACCATGGCTCCAAACTCACCAGCCAGGCAGGGCTTTGGACAAAGAGGATCAAGTCCTTAGCTGACAGCTCAGCCATCTGCTAGGCCCACTGTCCTGTGGCAGCTGTGGATGCCAGCTCTGACTCTCAATAGCACATCTGTTCATTTAAAAAAAAAAATTCAGTGTGTTGTTTAAGGTCATTCTATATCCCCCAGAAACAAGAGCCTGGGTTTAGCAGCTTTTCCAATCTCAGGGAACTGGCTGAGCTCGTAGCACACTGGCTTTGGCCTGGTTTGCTGTCACCAAGTGTGAGATCTCAACCCAGATCCATGCTGGCCACCTCTGCCTGCTCCTCCTTGGCTTCTGCTTGAATTCCTCCATGACATCCCTAGTCAGAGGTCTCTTCCTCTGGACCAGAGCCCAGGACATCAAAGGGCACTGGGCAGAAGGGGCACAGACCCCCACAAGGGAATTCTTAATCTGCACCATAAGCTGGAAGCCAGGCCATGGTGTCAAACATGTAAAATAATTTTCCATCCCTCTGAGATTTGAGCAGCCAGGTCCCATCAGACCAGCACTGAGCTTTGCTCTCCCATCCTGCCCGAAGCAGGGAGAGTGCACAGCTCTGACCATGCCAGAGAATCTCGCAGGGTGTTACTTGTGAGCCGTGATTTGGGACTGCCTGTCTTTGTGGCCTATGAAAATCATATCTGCTTTGTACAAAAGGCTTGTTTGCAATTTATAAATCCTGGGAGCTGTAAAATACCAACAGCTGCTGGAAAGGGCACTGGAAGTTCAGCAGCTGGAGACTGTTTGATCTCGCTGTAGCTCAAGTCCTGCTTATAATAATAGTCTCAGAAGCCAGCAGATATTCCCAATAAGCTCTGCTCAGCAACAGATACTCTTCAAAATGATATTAAAAAGGAAAATATGTGTCAAAACTAGACAAAGGGTCAAGTCTTCTCCTCACAAAAGCTGCTCCTTGAGATTACACATGTATGCGAGACGAGCAGGTTTTAACCCGTGGTCTCTGCAGCAGCTTTCAGATCTGTCAGTTCTCAGGCTTCAAACAAACCCCGTTACAGCTCCTCTGAAGTCCTGCAAACTCCAGGCCACTGAATGCTAACCAGACACTCCTACGTCAAGCTCGTTTGTTCTGGAGCAGATATTTTATCTTCAGGCTCCAGCTCACAGACAATTGAACAAATCTTCAGGCTGTCCCAGCTGCTCCTCAGTCGCTTATTTATCCTCAGCTTGAAGAAGCTCAATTTTATTCCTACAGGAAGCTCGGGCCAGGGGTGCAGCATCCTGTTTGCTGTATTTCCACTTTCACTGATGTTCCTCCAGGCTTCCAGTGAGAAGTGGCTCTTCCCCACCATCTGTGTTGTTTGCTGTGATCACACCTTGATTTAGGTGTGCACAATTAGGATTGGGCACAAGCACAAATTTCTGCAGCAAGGGGCAGACCAAGAGGTGATTACACAATTGCCATCAGTCCAAACCAGGCATAACAACCAGGTTTTGGATGGGAGACCGAGTGTTCTTCTAGGTTTCAGTTCCTGAGCACGTTTTAAGTGTATCACCAAAAAAAAAAAGCCCTTTGTGGGATGAGTTGCTCAGGCTGCCCAGGAGATTGTGACACAGCAGCCACGTCGAAATAAGTGGGATTGAACTCCCAAACCTTTTCAAGAGTATTGAAAAGCTTGTCCTGGCTGTCTTCGCTGTCCTGAGGAGATGCAAGCAATTAGCATGAAGCAGCTCAACACTTCAGTGTGAAAATGATCATTTTTACCTTCATGGCAGCCCTGCCAGATGAAGGGGGAGCTCACCATGCATTGATCAAGATAAGGGAGGACAGCTTTCCTTTCTCACTCTGGTCTGCCTAAGGAAAAGTCACTTGCAATCCTCTTCTTCCCGGGTAATTAGTAACAACCCCCCTGCTGCAGAGAACCTGTTTCAATCCCTGACCAAGCACAGTTCTGGTGAGTAGGTTTTCTATCCTAGAAACGGGGGATTGAGCAGGGATGTGAGCATTAAAGGCAGTGAATAACACACACAAAGTGCTGTTCCAGTAAGTTCAAGGAAGGAATTCTAATAGCTCATTCCTGGGAAGTGACATGTGATTTCTCCAGACCTGGAACACAGAGGGAAACACAACCAGATGTTGACAGCAGCCAGAGACTGAAAATTCACAGCCCTGTGGATGTCAGGGAGAATTTTGCTTTTGATATCAGTGAAAGCAGTATTTCACCAATATCCTTTGGAAGTCCCGTGAGTGCAGCAAGAACCACAGCATCCTTCAGTGATGCTCCCAGAACGTGCCTTTAACCTTCACAATGTTCCCACTGGCACAAGTTTTAGGACAAATATTTTGGCAGCAAGAGAGAGACAGGAAATGCCATTGCCTGTCCAGTTATGTCATTGCTGGGTCCAGGAGCAGCTTTCCAGAATAACTCATCCTGCTTCTGAGCATCCTTCCCTCCCAGCTGGAGTCTCCTCTCCTATAGCCCTGCTGGGAGCTGCATCCTGTGAGTGCTTCAGGCAAGTTTAGGTTGACTCAAACCACCTTTATTGTCAATTTTAGTTGGTCCAAGTGACTTCGGGGAGGACTCACAACCCCCTCTGCCCACAGAGCTCCAGCCAAGGTGCAGGAGGATCCTGGCCAGTGCTGCTGCCTGCCCAGCAAAGGTCTGGCCCTGCCGGGCTGGAAGGGGCTGAAACCTGCCAGGAAACAACCTCAACTTGCCTTGGCCTTGAACCGTCCACAGAGGCAAACCCAACATATGGTTCCTGGGTGTGATGCAAATCTGGGATGAGTTGAAAGGGAGGAGGGATGCAGACAATCCCACATTAGAGAAGGACCGGTCCATATGTTTCCTCTCTCCTTTTTCTGTGTGTTGAAGGGCTTCAGTCAGGAAACGTGGTGGGGTCTTTTTACCTTGCAAGCTGGGATTTGCGGCTCTCAATTCAGTGTTGGATGCACGTGTGCAAGCGCAGAACAATGCACCTTCCCTGCAGAGTTATTTTTAGGGTCTTTGTTGCAAGACAATTACAGTGTTGTGCTGATGAGTGTTAGTAATGGTTGCAGTATAACGGTGGAGTGGAAAGTGTACAGCTCTTGGGGGTGGCTGTGTCCTTTTTGTGTGCACAGAGTCTCACAGGCAAGGAAAGAAAGAGGAAATAAATTTGTCATCATCTGAAACATGTAACTTGACTGTGGAAGAAGAGACAGAGTTTGGTTTCATTTACAGCAGCGCAGATCCCTCCAGTTCAGAGAATTCATTTCAGATTTGCTCGTGTCTGATTTAATCAAAACAGGGTCCATTCAACACAAGAAAAAATCCAAAGCGAAGTTAATATAGAGAATTATCTGCTTACTTACAACTCCCAGTGTTAGCCCCAGCCAGCCTCCCTGGGCTACCACAGTGAATTCAGATAAATTTGCCCTGGATGAGAAAATAAAAGATGAGTCTGTTAATCAAGATTGCAATATCTGTAGGAAAACAGAAAGTAGCTGAGAGGTTCTGAGTGTTCATCAGGGACAGACAGCGTTGCCTGTAGGGGCAAATTTGCAAGTCAGTGAGAGGAAATTTAATCTTTTCAAAGATCAGATCTATAAAAAACCCTCTTTCTTCTTGGATTCTGTATTAGAGCTTAAAGAAATCCTCCTTTCTCTGCAGCATATGGCAGAAGCATGTAGCACACAGAAACAGGAATGAGGCTTCAGTTGAAACCCCCAATGTTTTACATGTTCACTGAGAATTTCAAAATTAAAAATAAACCGCAGAAAATCTGCAAAATAATCTGAAAAAATCTGTAAAATTAAAAATATTCTGCATTTCGAATCATTGCAGCAGTGATGAGTTGAAAGGGCATTGATTTGAGGGGTTGTTCAAAACTATTTTTTTATTTGACACATAAAAATCTGACATCTAAAAACAGGAAGGCAAAATGAAAGTGGCAAACTCGGTTCAAGAAAATAGGAACCAGTAATGCTCAGTGGGAAGTGTTGGTAAATAGAAATTAACTTTACTGCTTGAGAAAGTATTTTGAGATTGGTTTTGGTTTTATTTTTTTCTGAGGGAAGATCTTTGTGTGATCTACAGTGACCTGCCAGTGAAGAGCTGCTACTTACAAATGGAAGGAACTGCTCTTCCTCCTATTTTTAGCATTATTAAGGGTCTCCAGAAGAGGATTCTTCTGGATGACTTGATATTCCAGGGATTCCTGCAAAAACCAGCAGGATGCTCAACGCTGAAGCCTTGGGCTTTGAGCACAATGACCTCTCACCATCCCAACCAGCCCGTGAATAGATTTTCTGTCAGACAGCTCCTGCGAAAAACTGAATTACCGCTGGAAGCAGGAATCCCATTCAGGTTCAGCCCTGCCAGGGGCTCTCCACAAGGGTCCGGCCGTGCGGATTTGGGGCAGGCGGGAGTCTGGCTAATCCCAGTTCCAAGAAGGAACACCAAATGCAAAGTGCACTGCAGGGCTTAGTGCCTCAGCGTCCTAGGAAAGAGGGTTTGGGGTATTCCAGGATTGAGAGACCCACGGGGAATGGTCGGGCAGCGCTGGGAGCTGCGGGGAGAAAGCTGGGAAAGAGGAAGGAGGTTCGTTGCTTGGAGTAGGAGGAAGGTTATTCCAAGGATAGAGGGCAGCATAAGACAGGCTAGGAATGCGTGTGGGAGACGGAGAGCCTGGGGGGAGAAGCTGTGGAGGAGGAAACAGGCGCGCAGGGACAAGCTGGGACTGGACAATCCAGAGGTCTGGCGGCGAGGAAGCTGGAAGGAGGAATAGGAAACCACCGAAGGAATCCCACAAGGCTTGAACAACAGGATTTCTGCTGCATGGCCAAATGTAGCTGCTATTCATGCCTTTAAATTCAGAATTGTTTTACTGACCCCCCACAGCGGAGTCTGAGGGGAGATGAAAAAGAAAAAGAAGAACAAAGAAAGAGAAAATAAGAAAAGAGAAAAAGAAAAGAGAAAAAGGAAAAGGAAAGATAGAAGGGAAAGGGAAAGGGAAAGGGAAAGGGAAAGGGAAAGGGAAAGGGAAAGGGAAAGGGAAAGGAAGAGGAAGAGAAAATGGAAATGGAAATGGGAGGAGAGGAGAGGAGAGGAGAGGAGAGGAGAGGAGAGGAGAGGAGCTGACAATCAGCATCATGAGATTCTTTCCAGTTGATGCCAAACCACTTTCCTCATTGACAGAAAAGACCGGGTGTCCCTCCCTGATTATTGATGCTTATGCCTCCTTTATTATTTGGATAACCTGCTCTTCACGATATTTTACCCAGATAAAACACTTTTTACTGTGCTTTGGTTGTTTGAGTGGCAGGAAATAAAGTTCTGGGGAATCCCACCTAGCTGAGGATCCCCGAGGCTGCTCTACAGCACTGTTCTCTCAGGAATCTCTGCAAACTCTGTGATTATTCCTCCCACTGCTGTTTATTCCCATTTCCAGACCACCTGGGAGCCCCCAGAGCTCTGTGTGAGTGTGGATTCATTGCAGCCACAGATTCTCCCCTGTTTTATGAATGGGCAAAAGGAAATGCAGGGAATTCATTTGAAGAGAGGGCAGAGGAAAGCAGAGAACTGAAACATTCTGGTTTTTTGCCATTTGCTTTTAACAAGGAAACCCCTTCTCTTCACCCAGAAGGAAAAACCTGTCCCAGGGCTTGTTCATGGCCTCATTTCTCTTTCTCTGGCAGAGTCAGGAGCTGCATGGGGTCAGTGTCATCCACTCTTTTCCTTATAACCATCAGTCATTTTGGCTTCTCTGGTGGGTAGAAGGTAAATTTAGAAGGGAAAGAGAAGGACAGCAGTGCTTCCCATGTTGTTGAGAAGCAGATTGAAGAAACCTGGAATTTCCTGTGGTGGTGTCCTCTTCACACCAGTGATACCTTCCAGTTCCATAGGAACCTGCAGCAGAAGGAAGATCCCAAATATGGGTGGTAGCTCCTAAGAGGGGTCAGAAAACGAGAGATCTGGGAAAAAATAGGGAGAATATTCCCACTTTCTCTTTGGTCTTCCTCACTATCCAGTGCCAGGCCACTGGGAATCCACCTATGGCTGAGAACAGGGGCTTTTCTCCCATCTTTTTCTTCTTGAAAACTTAGACCCGTTCTGGTGAGGGCAGTTTTTGGATGGGGGTTCAGAGGAAACTGGAAAGGAGGACGTGGTTCATCAGCTCCTGCCCTCAGCCATCAAAAACCACCGGGGGAGTCCACAGCACATCCATTCCTCATGGCCCGTTGTGGTTTTCACTCTTGTCACAGCCTGAGCTGTGGCAAAGCCATTCCAGGGGAGGGAGCAGGGCAGTTCGCGGGCGTGACTCGTGTCCCAAGGCTTTGCATTTTTTGGGACCTGCTCCGTGCTGGGAGCAGACTGTGTCCCACACTCCAGGCGCTTTTCCTTTCCCCACCCACACATCCGCACCACCTCCGAAGCTGCCGGGGCAGCAGCAGCCGATGGTGAGCGCCGGGTCCGTGTCCGGCACCCAAAATGTGGCCCCGGGGACCAGCCCGACCTGCTCAGCTCGCTGCTCCCTGCACGGGCACCGCCGATTTCATCATTCCTGTGATTAAAGGGAACGGGGGCTGTGCTGTGGCTTTCTCTGGCAGCAGGGACACGCTGCCCAGGCCGAGGGCTGCTCTCCGTCCCACCTCTGCAGCCCCAAGCGATGCTGGGCGCCAGCCGGGCGACTCAGCCTGCTCGGGAGTCAGCCTGGGCACGGTGGGAGAAGCCCCTGGGCTGGGGAGGAGACCTCTGGCCACCAGGGTTTGGGTTTCGAGGCCACTGCTCGGGCTGCAGTCAGGACTGCTTGGCGCTGGTCGGAGGCAGCGGTGGCCCTGGCCCTCCTGGTGATTTCATTTCCCCACCTTCCTCCTGAAAACCTTGATGGGCTAAAAATACCTGCGTGCAAGGACTCCAAGGCGGCAGGGCTGCGCCCTTGGAAACCAGTTTCCCGGCTCCAAAAGATCCTGGTGTGACACCCTCGGCTGCAATCTGCTGCTCTGGGGTGGATTTCACCCGCAAAGCAGGAAGGAGAAATTTCCTCCGTCCGTTTCCGCTTTGATCGGGCAGAGATAAGGAATGTAGCAGCTCAGCAATCATTTCCCCTCTCAATCTACACAGCTAAATCTGTAGACTGGCTGGGTTTAGGTGCCTGGATTTGCAATGTATATTTGAGCCCTGGCTCAGGTCTGCACTTAATCCGTCACCTCCCTGGAACACGGGGGCTAACATTGTCCCTGAAACACATCAAGGAAATGTTAAACCAAACGCCTACAGAAAAGAAGCGTGTGAGACAAAATAGCTCATACTTGCATCAAACAGAGTTTCTCGGGTGCAGGTCTCAGCCTTTTCTGAAACTGCAAATTCTTTATGCCTCAGCACCCTTTCACAGCTGGAGAAACTGAGGAAGGACATGATGACAACTTACGCCTTCAGAGTTGTCCGCCCAGTGTCAGCCCATTTTTTGGCAGACAACGTACCTACAAAAAGTCTATTTTGTTCTGACCTTTCAGTCTGAAGCCAGGAGTGACCTTTTTATAAGCTTAGGCATAAATGTAGACCCAAAAGTCAAGGAAGGGGTAAGGCCATGCCGACAGCTAGGGGTGAGGTAAAACTCTCAGATTTCATTTCCTCAAGATCATGTGGAATTTAATAAACTTATGGTTAAAATAGCTGTGAATTCAAGTCTGCCTGACATAAATCCAGATGGGCTTCACATACACCTGCAGGCACCATCCTTTTCTCTCTCTGCCTCTGTCTCCCATTGCAGTCACATGGCAGCGTCCCTCTTCCCATCCCTCTTCCCAGACCTCTTCCCAGACACCACACACAGCAGGTACCCATCAGGTTAAACCCAAGGTCCTGGAAGGTGTGTGTTTGCAAGGGCTGGCCAGGCTCTTTCAGAGCTGTCCAAAGGGCCTGAACCAGCAATTAAATTTTAAAAGAGACAACACCTTCCTTATCCATAAGTCCAGCAGGGTGGTGACGCTGGGAGCCTGATTGGGAAGCTTTGATCCCTCAGGAGAGATCAGATAACGCTTTGTTTTGTGGCAATTTCTTCTTGTCTTGCCTTGTAGGGTGTTCTATAAACTCAGCTGCTGGGGTGCAGGGACAAGAGGCTGAAATAGGAAGACTGTCTAAAGAAACTTGCATGCAAAGTCACATCCTTGGCCGTATTTTCTTGCCAAGGTGGAACAGCAGATTCCATCAGGCCTGGTCTTTGGCAGGCAAACCTCAGGCTGAACCCTTGGCAGGAGCAGCCATGCTGGCGATAGAACTGCAGTTTCATTTTAAAATAATTCCTGTGCCCCGTGTTTATGACGAATAAACCCTGTGTGTTTGCTGCAAGCAGAGAGGATGAAGCTGTTGTTGCGTTGCCATCCTGCGTGTTTCAGGCGCTCAGTGGGTACGAACTGCCCTGAAAGACATGAAAGACAACAGCTCCTGTATCAGCCCTGAGTATTTCTCTGCTATATTTGCCTCAGCTGGAGCGTTTGGGATGTGGTTGCCCTGCCAGGATTGTTGTGGGTGAACACGCTTGGGATTGAGTTTCCAAGCAGGAAGATTCAGATAAACAACGGCTTTGAGGTGAAAATTAGAGAGTTCATGTTACACCCACCTCTTGAATTTGTAACTGACTATTCGCCCTGAAAATCTGATTCTAGGAACTCAGCATGTCCCGTCAGGAGCAGAATAATACCACAGAAACCACGGCCAGCTGGAGTCCTGAATGCTGAGAACTGTGATTAACTCCTCAGGAATCTCTCCAGAGCAAGTCATATTTTCTGGGCTTTTTCAGGTAATTATTTCAAACCTTGAATCTGTGAATGGAGATTGTGAACAGTTCTCAGCCCAACATCTTAGAGAAGGATGTGAAATGCATCAAATAAATAATGGGTTCTGACCTGTTTGCTCATGTGTAACGTGAAAAAAATAAATGTTTTGACCACACAGGAGGAGAGAGCTGCAAAAGCAGCAATTGGATCTCTCCACGCAGTGATCCAAGGCAGAATGGCAAACCTGAAATAGCTGCTGGCCCAGTCAGCCCATGGACACATCAGCAGGGGCCAGGACTCGGCCAAGCTGCTTTCTGCTTCCATGGGTGCCTCTTGCTGTGTTTAATAACACGGTGCCCACAGCCCAGGCCCTGTTCCTGCATCTCGCTGGCCACGCTCTGCTCCAGCACATGACCGCACTCAAACCGGCTGGGACAGCTTCACCCAGCCGTGTCCCCTGATGATTACATTATCTGGGAAGGGGGTTGGAAGGCTCCTGCAGAGAACGGAGGAGAGATTGTGGCGTGACGTGTCCCGATAGCCGGGCACGGCAAGCCCTGCGGAGCACGGGTCGTGGAGGGAGTTGTCTGCTGAGCAGGATGTTTGCCTTTGGTGTGGGCTCAGTTTCTTGCCCTGACACAGATTCCATCATCACGTTAAAGTGAGACTGAGAGTCCAGCCCTCTTGCCTGAAGGGATGTGGAGCATAACTCTGTTGCAGGTTGGAAAATGGCCTCCAGATAAGGGCAGGTCAGCCCATGTAGAATCCCAGAATGGTTTGGTTTGGAAGGACCTTAAAGCTCATCCAGTGCCGGCCTCTGCCTTGGGCAGGGACACCTTCCACTATCCCAGGGTGCTCCAAGCTCCGTCCAGCCTGGCCTTGGACACTTCCAGGGATCTAGGGGCAGCCACAGCTTCTCAGGGCCTCCCCAGACTCACAGGGAAGAATTTCCTGAGTATATCTTCGCTACTTTGCACCTCTCCAATACCGACCACACGTAAGAAAGGCTCTGATCTCTCCCTCAGTGCTGCCAGGGATTCCAGGCTAAACACAGCAGCCCAGTGTCCCTGGTGACACTCCCAATTAAAGAGAAGGTTGTAAATGGAGGAGGACAGGGTGAGGAGCAGGGAGTACAAGACCACTTCTGACTGCTCACCATAGAGCCTCAGCCTTTGTGCTGTTGTGGCAAGCCTTGGAATAACAAGGAACTCAGTTTGGATGCTGCATTTTGGGGTTGCATTTCAGCAGCAGCAGCAAACTGATCTCTGGTGGTTGGGGGAGGAATGGAATCCAGATCGGAAAACCCTGCTGAAGGATCACAGGGTTATATAAAGATCTGCCTCAGGAGACTGCAAGATGTTTTTGCATTTATTAGTCATTTAGAAAATAATGAAAGCTGCAACTTCATTCTCAGCTGTTGTCTGTGCTTGCTTGGGGAGGATCAGTGTATTCCTGTGAGGGCTGTTGTCTCTACGGAGACACAACCAGGCTGTACCCAAACAAGGGCAGAGCGCTGCTCGTGGGGCACAGAGGGCCTGATGGGGACAGTGCCAAGGCCTTTCAAATCCCACCAGGTGCTCAGTGAGTCACGGATCCTGCAGGAGACAGTCTGGGCATTGTGGTCGAAAGCTTCAGGGAAGGGTGCACACAGGAAAGGCAAGTTCACGTCTGTCTTCCTGGTATCCAACTTCTCAGTGCTCACATTTTCAATTGTAGCACTCAGTGCAAGGAATTATAGAATCTGAGACTCATGGCATGTAAGGCACCCTAAGGATCATCTTGTTCCAATCCCTTGCATGGGCAGGAACTCCTTCCACTGTCCCAGGCTGCTCCAAGCCCCATCCAGCCTGGTCTTGGGCACTGCCAGGGATCCAGGGGCAGACACAGCTTCTCCGGGCACCCTGTGCCAGGGCCTCCCCACCCTCACAGAGAACAATTCCTTCCCAATATACCATCTAACCCTGCTCCCTGTCAGTGGGAAGCCATTCCCTGTGTCCTGTCACGCCATCTCTTGTCCCCAGTCCCTCTCCAGCTCTCTTGGAGCCCCTTTAGGCACTGGAAGGGTCTCTGAGGTCTCCCCAAAGTCTTCTCTTTTCCAGCTGAATACCCCCAGCTTTCCCAGCCTGGCTCCAGAGCAGCCCTTGGAGCATCTCTGTGGCATCCTCTGGGCTCACTCCCTGTGATGGTGATGCCCCAGAACTGGAAGCAGTGTCCCAGTGGGTTCTTAGAAAGTGAAGCTGAGGTGCAGAATCCCCCTCTTCCCTGCTGCCCACCCCGGGGGATCAGCCCAGGACAGGGGTGGGTCATGCAGAATTTGGGTTACATCTTTAAATACCCTTTGTTCCAGTGTCACATTTCCAGGACAGCCCTCGGAGCAGTGGAGTGGCAGGAAAGAGGTGGCACAAGGAGATGGAATTACCCAGGAGGGATCCCCAAAAGCTCATTCCCAAATCAGCGTGTGCGAGATGTGAAGCAGTTGCAACAGAGATGAACATCACCTCCGGGCTTAGAAAAATTATCTGCAGCTCTTGGATCAGGTGGAATATGCACGTCCAATCCTCTTTTTAGCATTTCCTAAGCATGGCTTTCACAGGCATGCCCCTAAATACACATTTTAAACAAAGACACTGATTTCTGTTGAAATGCTGTCCTCGGCTGGGATAATCGGAGGCGCTGGAGCAAGGTGAGCAGCCGTCTGGCAGCAGGAAAGCTCATCTCCCCCTCTAATTAAGCTGCACATGGACTCCCTGACAGCAAAGAGGCATCCAGAGGCTCAAGACCCCATGATTTATATGGATTTCCCAGTGTTTTCATGGAGTTTCTCTTCCCTGCATGATTTACAAGGCGCTCCACTCCTTTAGAGAGCACCTTAGCCTTTCTCCTGGTAGGTGCTGTGGGCCATGCATGATTTATACAAAATTATGTGGGTTTTTGATTAATTCCAAGGTTTCTTCATCAGCCCGTTGTGCCTCATCCCCAAATTCACCATACATTTCTCTATCTCAGTTCCTTGAGTTACAGGGACTTAAGGAATAATTATTACTGGGCCTCGTTAGGGAAAAAAAAAAAAAGAGCAAGATTTTTGGGCATAGGTGATTATAGTTTCTGCAGCTGAATCAGTGTCCCATAACTGACAGAGGATAATGGATTTAATAAATAACTCTGATTAAGCCTGATGTTATTTTTAAATAATTTCAAAAACTGTTACTCTAATCCCTCTGTGGCTGGCAGAGAGGAGGATGCTCCGAAGTTAAAATTAGTTCCTTCACGTTCAGCCTGGTGTGGAGTTACAGGCGCTGCAGGGCTGTCCTGGTTTTCTGGGGCATCCGCTTACAGCGGAGCCGAATGGACATTAACAGCTGCCCTTGGAAGGTGGGAATGAGCTCCCACAGCTCACCCAGCCCTGCTGCTGTTCCCCTTCCCCGCGCTCTGACGGCTCAGCAGGAGCTCCCAGCCCAGCTGATGGGATGGTCAGTCGGTGGGACACTTTGCAAGCTGTCTTCCTGCACACGAATTCCCTTTCCCTCGATTCCCAGGGAATTCCCAGCTCCCCCAGGACTCTTTATCAATAAACGTTGATCTCTCCTGTATAATATCAATATGATTCTTTCCTTTTCTGTTTTTCAGCACCTACATTTCAGTGCAATCCCATTTCTTGTCTGGAAAAAGAAGAACACTTTGCCTTCAAAACCACCACAGAGTCCCACAGCCACAGCAGGAGCTGTTTTAATTGAAATTATGGTAAACCATACTTCTTTCCTCCTCCTCCTCCTCCTCTTTTTCTTCCTCCTTCTTTTCTCTCCTGTAGAGATGGGCTCACAGAGCTGTTCAGCCTGAAGAAGAGAAGGCTCCAGAGAGATCTTAGAGTCTCTTCCAGTGCCTGAAGGGGCTCCAAGAGAGCTGGAGAGGGACTGGGGACAAGAGATGGAGTGACAGGACACAGGGAATGGCTTCCCACTGCCAGAGGGAGCAGGGTTAGATGGGATATTGGGAAGGAATTGTTCTCTGTGAGGGTGGTGAGGCCCTGGCCCGGGTTGTCCAGAGAAGCTGTGTCTGCCCCTGGATCCCTGGAAGTGTCCAAGGCCAGGCTGGATGGGTCTTGGGGCAACCTGGGACAGTGGAAGGTGTCCCTGCCCATGGCAGGTGGGTGGAATGAGATGAGCTTTAGGGTTCCTTCCAGCCCAAACCATTCCATGATTCTCTGAACTGACACATCCCCATGGCTCCCTGGCTGCAGAGGAACAGGGGCAGAAAAGCAGGACCACGTTTTTACGGCTGCTCCACTAAATTAAAGAAAACAACAAACTGCACCTTCGGCCTCAGCAAATCCAGCTGCAGTGCTCGGCTTTGCCTCTGGCTCAGCAGCAAGGCAGAGATAACAATAAATCCCTTCTCCCACCTTCTGCATGTCCTGATTAGACAGCCTGTGGCAGATGGGGGCTGTCATTATTCCGTGCCTGTTCCGTGCCAGGCACAAAGTGGCTCCGATCCTGGCTCCTGCCCGTGGCGGCCGCACCAACAATAGCTCTGACAAGAAGCTGGTGGCTGCTGCTGGGGAGGTCACAGGCTGCCCAACCTCTGCCACGCCGGGAGGGACCCATGCAGCCCGTGGAGTTAGCACTGCCTCCCTCACGGACTGGAAAAAGGAGGAATTTCCAGGCTCCATCCCTGCCACGCTTAGGAATGCCCCGCATCTATGAAGGCGTGAAGCTGTGCCAGGGAGGTTTGGGCTGGATATCAGGAAAAGGTTCTTCCCCCAGAGGTTGGTTGTTGGGCACTGCCCAGGCTCCCCAGGGAATGGGCACGGCCCCAAGGCTGCCAGAGCTCCAGGAGTGTTTGGACAATGCTGCCAGGCACAAGGTGGGATCCTTGGGGTGTCCTGTGCAGAGCCAGGAGCCGGACAGGATGATCCTTGTGGGTCCCTTCCAGCTCAGGATATTCCATGATTCTATAATCCACCAGCAGTTACATCATCAGTTGTTTCAGGAAACCACATGCATATTTCTTTGGTGTTAGTGTAACTAATCAGTAAAATTAATTTGTTGATGTTCGTTTAATGGAACTACACCGCTGCTGACGGAGAGGACGCTGTGTGAGAGCAGATGCTCGGGGGCTGGCAGGGACCCCTCCCTCTGCTCCCCCTCCGCCAGCTGAGGCTCTCCTCTCACAGAGGGGCTGCTCCAACCAGCTGCTGTGCCTGTGCAGCACCCCAGGATGGATCCAGGATGTTCCTGCCTCCTCTCACCCGCCACAGAGATGCCACACGCTGACACCTTCCCTGACCGGTACCTTTCTCCGCGTGCAGTGAGGGTAAATCTGTTCAAGAAAAATGAAAAACACAGGAGGAGAAATCAGGGCTTTTTTCTCAGAGCTTAAAATGGTGGTTTTCAAATCTACCCCTGTCAGAGCCTCGCTGAGGTGCAGTGGTGGGGTGAAGGGTGGCAGGGTCGGGGAGAACAGCCTCAAAAAACCCCCTACGCTGGAACCGCAGCTTCTCATACCTGTCACAATGTGGATTTTCAGCTTGAGCACACAAGGCTGAGCTCAGGGGACACTGTCATGTAGATTTAGGGTTTTACCTCCTTTCCTCTCCATTAGCTGTGATACCTTCTTATTATGCTGAAACCCAAAACTTTTCTTTCCTCCAGTGGCTGTTCCCTTCCCCATCTGGCAAATATCGATCTCTCCGTGTCCTCAGTGCGGGTTCAAATCCTCCCCCTCATCCTCAGCCTGCTCCCGGGGTCGATTGTGTGGCAGTGCCACCTCTCATGACATCAGGCACTGGGGTGAAGGACAGGGAGGGGGATGTTCATCCATTACACGTGTTTTTCTCTCCCCATCCTCTCCCTCTGTGCGCTGGAAGTGACAGGGAGCTGAACAGGATGGGGCTGATTGTGCTTGGCAGGTGGAGAGGGAATGGAAGGAGCAGGGGGAAAAAAGAGCAGCCCAGGACAACCATGAACTTCTCCCAGCCTTGTTTCACATTCACGTCCTGCAGCACCTTGGGCGAGAGCTCTCCAGGCAGGGGACCAAGAGCTGGGGGCTGGCCTGTGCAGGAGGCTGCCCCCACTTACCTTGGGGTGTGATTTTAAGCCAATTTAATTAAATTGCTTGGCAAGGTTGCGAGGAATCATCTATTTCAGCTTGAGCCAGGCCTGTTTTGATTTAGTGTTGGCTGATTAGGAATTAGTGGAAACAAACCGCTCAGAAAACAAAATTAGAGGGTGCACGCTAACTTTTGCACCAGATTAAGTTGAATTAAAAAGCAATTGAAATGTAATTTTCCTGTCTCAAGCAGCCAAGAAACAAGATAATGCAACCAGTGGCACTTGAAGCTTAAAATCACAGCAGCCAGGATTAACACAACTGGCTTTTTAATGCCTACAAGCAACAGATTTATCTGAAGGTCTTTTCTCAAACCTCCCCTATCACCTTCCACATAAAGCTGTGTACAACTCATTTTATTTGCCTTGAAACGCAGAATTGGTGTGACCCCAGGAGTTGAATTGAGGACTTGAAGCAGCCAGGGCATTGCAGAGTGTGTGTCCATAGGTATTTCCATGCTGGGCAGTACCAGTTGTTCCCTGAACTCCTATAATTTGGATGGGAATGGCTCTGTGTGCACAACTGGAAGGTGCAGAGGCCCAGGGGTGTGGAGGGTGCAGACTCCAGTGCTGAGTGTTGTTCCTGTCTGCTTCCCAGCATGGCCTTCCTGCAGCTCTGAGTGTCTTTGTTCCCCATCTCCCTCATAGAAAAAGATGTCAGGTAGTTTAAAGTCAGGTTTTAATTAAATATTTTAATTGCTGCTTTCCCTACTCGTTTGGGAAACACTGCTCCTCCCTTCCCCATTGGCGGGACCAGAGGGGCACCCCTGCACACACGGAGAGGTTTTTATTAGGCTTTGCTACAGAGGGTGGTGGTGTGGAGGGGGTACAAAGCCAGGATGTCTTCAGAATATCAGAGTCCCCAGAACTGCTCATGGTGCTGCAGCCAGGCCCTGCTGCAGTGATTATTGGGGGATCAGGGAGCTGCTGTCCCAGCTGGCCAGAGCAGCAAGAGCAGGACTGGGGCAAGGGTTCCAAAAATGAAAATATCTCTTGGCCTATGGAGACCGTCATGGGCACAGAACACAGCAGTTCATGAGCTGCCCAGCAGCTCCTGGCCAAAAGCTAAAGGACTCCTGGAGATCATGGGTTCCTGCTGGGTTTCTCTCCTTGCCACCTCCCTCCTGTGCCAGCCAGCAGCTCACTGCCTGATGATGCTCCAAGTTGCTTAATCCTCTCTTGGCTCACTCGCAACCTCTGTGCAGCTGATTCTGCCTGGGCCCGTGGTCCTGGGCCCTGCTGGCTGGAGGAGGTGCTCTCCTGGCCTGCAGCACCACCCACAAGCTACCCAGACCAAAAAAAGGGGCACCCCCAGACTGCCTGTGCCCTGCGCAGCAATGGGGTGGCAGAGCCCAAACTGTCCCCATGGCCCAGGACACCGTACAGGCACAGGCTGGCATCACCCACAAAGGGTCTTGGCCAAAAACAAGGCCAAAGCTGGCAAAGCATGAACACATGGAGGAGATCTGAATGGTGGCCCTGCCAGGGAGACAACCAGCACTATCCACCCTCCTCCAGGTGCATCCAGGTGAGGGAGCAGGTGCAGATAACGGGGGCTGTCCTGGGAAGAGCCAATCCTGGAGGGGAGCTGAGGGGTATGTGGCCCCATGGGGGGAAATAAAAGAGGCAGATGAGGGTGGGGGGGTATGAGGCAGAGTCAGGGTGAGTTGTTTTTCTTCCTTTTGGGGTGCTGGGTGGTTGTTTATTCCGTTATACCCCACAATGAGGCTGCTGGCTGGGCTCTCCTGCTTGGCTGGTGGCAGTGGGTGGGTTGAGGGGGGGGGAAGCTCCCCCAAAAGAAGAGGTTTTCTGGGGTGTTTGGCTCTGTTGGGCGAGCAGAGGAGGGGAGGCTGGAGCAGACCTTGAGGTTTGAGTGTTGGTATTAAGGCTACGGGGGATGTTGGACTGAGCCGAGAGGTGGTTCAGCCTGGCCCTTCTGGAAGCTGGAGGTCTGCAGGTGGAAGGATGGGATAAGAGCTGAGGCTGCTGGTGCCTGGCCTTGGTTACTGGGGCAGGAAACAGGGAGAGAGAGGATGACGTGGCTGCGTGTCCTCGAATCAGACCTTGAGCTGCTCCTTTTGGGGGCAAGAGGCCTTGCCAGGCTTGGCTTGTGCGTCAAAGTCAATGTAAAAGCCCCAGGATCAGGGCTGGAGGGAGGGGGTGTTCCTGTGACCATGGGGAGTCTGTGTCTGGCTTCCTGCTGGGTCTGCAGCAGCTGTAATTTCTGTAGCCTCATATTAAGCGGTGGTTTGGGCTTGTATTTAGTTCAGTGGCTCAGCTGCAGCGTGTGAGGTTCCTACAGAGCCCTGCTTGGGGCAGGGGACATCCAGTGTCTCCCTTGCTGGCTGCGTGGGGTGGAAATGAGTGGCCCAGGCTGCTGGTGCGACTGGGGGGTCCCAGCCCCCTCAGTGGCTGGCAGGAGATGCTGCCGGGCAGCTGTGACCTGACTGTGCTCTGTCCTGACCCCCAAGAGCACGTGAGGGTGTTCAGCACCTCTCTCAACCCTGCCAAGATGCCGGTCAGGAAGCACGGCCAGCACATGAAGTTGTTCAAGAACAAGGGCAAGGACACAACTGTGAGTACCCAGCTGCCTGTGCCAGCACCTTTGGACCCCAGCAGAGCCCACTCTTGGCAGAAGCTGATGGAGAGGCTTCTCAAGCTCCATGGCCCCAAATCTACCTGTGCAAGGGAGCAGGGGAATGGCTCTGGATCCCTTCAGCTGGGATGTTTGGGTGGCTTTTGGGATGTGGTGTGGGGCTGTCTGGGCTGCACAGAGTGTGGTGGCACAGGCAAGGGGGATGTGAGTTTTCGGTGTGTGGCTGTGGGCTGGGGATGGGAGATGGCTCAGCCCCAGCCTGCTGAGCTCTTCACAGCAGTTACCCCTGCAGAGCTGGGACTGGTATGGGATGGCAGACGTGGGATCTGTCAACTTGATTTAAGCCAGCAGGGAAGATGAGGATTTGCCTTTCAGGTTCAGAAAATCTACTTTTAAAAACACCCACTGGTTGCTGGTTGATCCAGCAGCCCATGTCCTTGGGAGGCACTGAGGGAGAGGTTTCCTCTGTCCCATCTCCTACATCACCCTCCAGGCCATAGTGAGGAGATGCTGGCTCTGCACCCCTCCCGTGGGAACCGTGGGGCAGAGGGCTGCAGGGATGAACTCCCTGGGGAAGGGGGTGCTGCAGACACGGGTGGGATGATGCCCTTCTTCCCCCCAGACCCTGCGCAGGCAGAGGGTGGAGGTGAGCGTCGAGCTGAGAAAGGCCAAGAAGGATGAGCAGATCCTGAAGCGCAGAAACATTTCCATTCATGTGAAGGAGGAGAATCCTTCTCTGGGACAAGACAGAGCAGATGAGGTGAGTGCTTGGTGCTCTGTGCCTGGGCAGGATCGGTGCAGCAGGAATCATCCCCTACTTGGGCCACTACCAACTCCAGCTGGGGTGACCTGGGTTGAGTAGCTGGTGCTATTCCTCATCTCCGTGCCCAGTGCTGGGAGTGTTTCAGACTGCCTGGCCTTTGCCTGTGCAATTTTTCATGGTGATGATGTCCTGCTGGCCTCCCTTGGTGGCAGGTAGAACAGGCTGGTGCTCTGGCTGGCTGGGAGCTGCTCCTGTCTGGCTCCCTGCACAGCCAGGGGTAATTACTGAGCTCGCGGGCCCATTATGGTGTCAGTGACTCTTTCAGTGCTTGATTACAAGCATTAGCTGCCTTGAAGGCTTTTGTGGATTCTCTTCCTCTGCCTCATCTCGAAACCCTGTTGCATAAAGAATAGACACTGCTTAGATATGAAGTGGTGACTGAGTCGGGTCTAGACGGGTGATTGACTGCCGAGATTAAACTGGAGGGAGTCCCTGCTCCCTGTCTGACTCTGAATCATTCCCTGTGACACAGATTATTCAGCCGTCCTTGGAGGAGATCGTGGAAGCCGTGAATGGGAACGACACCCAGCTGCAGCTGCTCGCCACCCAGGCCACCAGGTACCGCCTGCTGCTGGAGCTGTGCTGGGGCCTGGGGGCAAAAGGCTGCAAATTCCTGTTTGAGGAGCTCTCTAGAGAGATGGCAAAGGGAAAAAGAGTCTGGTAACCCAAACTGCTCTTGGGAATCTCAGCTGGTGCCTGGTCTGTGTGTTGTGCTTGGCTCACAGTCCTGTGTGAACCCAGCCGAGGGGTTGGCTGTGCCAGGGATTCTGTTGGATCCCACAAGAAATTGAGAGCTAAATGCTTGGGCAAGACGAGGACTGGAGAGCCTGGCTCTTTAAAGGGTCAGCGCTGAGCAGGGCTCTCCCCACAAGGGTGGGGTTACAAAGGACTGCAGGGTGCCATCATCACCCAGCTGGCAGCAGGGATGTCTCCTGAGGGTCCAGGAGAGGCTGCATCCCTGCTGGTGCTTCCTTGGCTGGCCTGAGCTGTCGTACCAGTGACCTGGGACCAGCACCGTTCCCAGCGAGTTTGGCTGTGAGGATGTCAGGGCTTTACTTCCAACACCCTGCTATTGCTTCAGCATCTTTAGCTGAGTTCTCCCTCTGTCTGGCAACCCCTCTGCTGAGGGTTTGCTGCCATGGGGTGCTGAACCATCGATGCTTCCCCTGCAAGCCACAACAGGGCTCTGGGCTGTGGTGGCACCAGGCAGGGTTCCTCATGGCTGACTGTGCTGTGTCCTCCCTCACAGGAAAATTCTATCCAGGCACAAGGACCCCCCCATCAGCCAGATCATCGAGCTGGGGATCATCCCCAGGATGGTGGAATTCCTGGGCTGTGCTGACAATGCCGCCCTGCAGTTTGAGGCAGCCTGGGCACTGACCAACATCGCCTCGGGCACCTCGGAGCACACCAGGGCCGTGGTGGAGGGAGGGGCCATCCCAGCCTTCATCTCCCTGCTGTCCTCCCCACACATGCACATCTGCGAGCAGTCAGTGTGGGCTCTGGGCAACATCGCAGGTGAGGGGACCTGGAGGGGCATTTGGAGGGACTTGATGATCCTTGCGGGCCCCTTCCAACTTGGAATATTCTGTGATCCTGTTGGGGAGATAAAGCATTGGTGTTCCTCTCCCTGCAGCTTTGTCTCCTGCTGCCCCTATTGAACCCCGTAACCCTTCAGCCTTTTAATGTGGCCTGGCAGCCTTTGAGATCCTGTGTTGGCTCTGCAAAGGGATTTTGGCCAAAGCCAAGGGCAAGGCTCCATCCTGCTGGGGTGGTTTAACCCTTTAATGTCACCATAGGGAGAACAGGATGGGCCATGCCTGGTTGGCCTGCTGGCACTCCAGTCTGCCCAGTAAATCCTTCCCACCTGGGAATGCCTAATGGCGTGTGGCTGGTGGGTCACCCAGCCCTGGCCCTGCAGGTCTGATTGCTGTTTGATGTTGACTGTCGTGTTTCTTGAGCAGATGCAATAACCAACCCTTTTCATCTGTCCAGGGGATGGCCCTCTCTACAGGGATGCTCTTATTGCTCGCGATGTGATTCGTCCCTTGCTGGCTCTGGTGTCACCTGCAACCCCAGTAAATAACTTTCATTTTCTTGGCTTAACATCTCTTAATCCCTTGGGTGATGGGGAGTCCAGTGTCTGCCTTGTACACAAAAAACCGTATAATTGAATAAGACCCTGCTCTAAACTGCTTTTATGGCCCTGCCTATGCACAAAGCTGGGGATGCCCAGCAGACAGACCAAGTGAAGGTGATTTCTTCCAGCCTTGGCTTCCTTATCCGGCTCTGACTATCTCAGGCTAGGAATGAGATGAAACTGGTGCAAGGCAGACTTGCATATGCATGTGAAAGGGCTCAACTCGCCCTTCAAGCTTCCTCCTGCTGCTTTGTGGTTTGTCTCTGCCCCTCTGCAGTGGTTCCTGCCTCACTGTTCTGTCTCTGGTGTGCAAGAACCTTCACAGGGTAACACAGACTGAGAGGTTTTTGGGGCAGTGAGGGCCTTACACCTGCCTTGTGTTTCAGGTTGGGTTCCTGAGGAACATCACCTGGACACTGTCAAACCTGTGCAGGAACAAGAACCCCTGCCCTCCCTTGGACGCTGTGCAGAAGATTCTGCCAGTCCTCATCATCCTTCTGCAGCACGAGGACAAGGACGTCATCTCTGACTCCTGCTGGGCTGTTTCCTACCTGACCGATGGCTGCAATGATCGCATCCAAATTGTGGTGGACACAGGGATTCTCCCAAGGCTTGTGGAACTCATGGACAGCCCAGATTTGATTGTTATGGTAGGGAGCAATCAGCAATCTCCACCCTCTGGTCCCTTAATGTAGAAACCCCTGAGAGGGAAGGCACATGCCCTTGTTCTGTGTGGCAGCTGTGGTGTGCTGTCCCCTCAGCCTGCAGAATTCACCGCCTGCTTGCAAAGCCACTGCTGTGCTCTGCTTGCTGTGGCTGGAGGCTGGAGAGAGACTCTAAAGCTGCTTAGAGCGACCGGGGGATGACGGAGCTGTACATAAACAGCCACCACCCACAATGTTCTCCTTGTGTGATGGATCAAGCACTTAGCGAGGGATCTTGCTGGGCTTTCTGACATGTATCCCTCGAGGTAAGGACTCTCCTCATCTCCTCTAATCTCTGTCTAGACTCCAGCTCTCCGTGCCGTCGGGAATGTGGTCACAGGCACGGACCAGCAGACCCAGGAAGCCATCGACGCCGGTGTCCTGACTGTCCTGCCCCGGCTGCTGAGGCACACCAAGCCAGTGATCCAGAAGGAAGCAGCGTGGGCTCTCAGCAACATTGCAGCAGGGCCTTGCCAGCAAATCCAGCAGATCATCACCTGCGGGTTGTTGCCACCTTTGGTGGAGGTGCTCGACAAGGTAAGGGATGGGCACAGTGCTGCTGTGGGGGGAACATGGGGGTCGGGAAATCTGGGATGGCTCATTTGTGGAGCACTCGGCCCCAGAGCCACCTGAGCAGCTGTTTCAGAGCTGCTGAGACCATTGGAACAGCCTGAGCATCCCGATTTGTCAGTGCACCTGCCTGGAAACACATCCTGGAGCTGCTCTCGGCAGCTCTGCCGGGTGTCCATGGATGCGCAAAGGGCCGGGAAAGGGCTCAGCCCAAGCTGAGTATCAGGGAAATGGTTATCCTCACCTCACACTGATCCTAAAGGGATATTAAAGCTTGGGAATGCCTTTGCTGTGCTGCTTTTCCAGGGTGATTTCAAGGCTCAGAAGGAGGCTGTGTGGGTGGTGGCCAACTTCACGACTGGAGGAACAGTGGATCAGGTGGTGGAGCTCGTCCGTTCCGGGGTCCTCAAACCTCTGCTCAACCTGCTCTTGGCCAAAGACAGCAAAACCATCCTGATCATCCTGGATACCATTTCAAATCTCTTCAAGGTGAGATCTGCTCATCCTGGATGCTGTTTTTGCATCTCTTATCTTTTGACTTCCTTCTCTCAGAGAGCAGCAAGGAGGGAGCCAAGAACACTCTTTGTGTTCTAACTGTGTGGTTAAAACAACGACTCTTGAATTTTGGAGTAAGAGAGAGACTTCATATTGTCCAAATTGTCCTTGGATACCCTCGGGTTGTCTAAAGAGCTTGGCAAGATTCGGTTCCCAAAGTGCTGCTCACTGGTTGGGTTGTCAGTCCCCAGCAGGGACTGGTGTTCCAAAGGCACCACAGTCACATCCCTGCGTCAGGCAGGGACCATAAATTCAGGGACTGTGACCCTCTGACTTGTCCTTACTGTAATTACAACCCTGGTCTGCAGTCTCAGACCTGTTACTGATGTTCTGTGTTCCTGCCTGGCTTTCCAATGTTACAGGCAGCTGAGAAGGTGGGAGAGACAGAGAAGTTGTGCCTGTTGGTTGAAGAACTTGATGGTCTGGAGAAAATTGAAGAATTGCAACACCACGAGAACGATATGGTCTACAGAGCTGCCCTGAACATCATAGAGAAATACTTTTCTGGTGAGGTACGTGAGCCCTTGCTGTTTCTCAGCTGAAGATATGAAGCACAGAGTTAAGGACACCAAAAAAGGTTTTTGGAGAAGGCCTCCACATGAGCAGAGTAGTCCTTGCAGCTTCTTTCAGCTGCTTTTGAAGGTCTGTAAAGTCTCCAAGTTGTCAGCCAATGAGTTGCACAACAGACATGGATGCCTTGATAGCATCTTGCTGCTGGAATTCAAACTGGCATCAGCTGGAGTTACTGCAGTTACTGATATGAATACCAAATGTGGAGAAGTTTCCTCCTTCGGAGCTGAGCTGGCTTGTCACTATGAATGGCAGCCTCCCACTCAGCTGATAACAGTGCTCAGGTTGCATTTGGATTACTTGACCCTTCTCATGGTAAGGAATCTATGGAAAAAGAGGATAGGATGCCAGCCAGGAGCTGCAAGGGTCCAATGGCTGTCACAGATGCCATGTTTGCTCCTCGCCTTAGACTTGCAGATGGGGAAGCATCAGGGAAGAGGCTTAGCGGTCTGGCAGGCCTGGGGGCTGTGGCTCAGTTTGGGTGTGAGCTGCAGCAGGGGGTGAAGGTCTGGTTTAGTCCTGTGCCAGAGCGGGGTCTGTGGGGTGTCCCTGCCAGAGGGTGTGGGGGAAGTTCTCCACACCAGCTCCTGCTGGAGGGGCAGGATGCCAGGGGAACATCTCCCTGAGCAGTCCTGGCTTGCTGCTGTTCCAGGCAGGCCATTTAATCTGAGTGAGTTCTGCCACTGCAGTCACTCTGGTGTCTGAGCCCAGAGCCTTGGCTGCTTTTGTGTGTGGGCTGCAGGGACACTGCAGCTTCAGGTGCTGCAAGGAGCAGCAAGGCTTGGCCTGGTCTCCAGGGGTTCTGTTACAGTCAAGCTGAGCTTAGCAACTGGATTTTTAAAAGAAGAATTAAACAGAGTTGTTGTAAAAAGCTCAGGTTTATTCAAATGCAGACCCTATAACTGATTGCTATCATTTTCCTCCTAGGAGAATTTAGACCTGGAGCCCCAGACTGGTGAAGATGGGCTCTATGATTTCTCAGTGAAGAAGCAAGACTTCAACTTCTGAAGATGAAGCACGACACAGCTCTAAGCTGGTGGGTGGAGGTGCCTTGAAAGAGCTCAGACATCCAAACCACGAGGAGCAGAGATGCTGAGCCTTTTTACTTCTGAAACTTGTCAATAAATTGCACTTTTGGCTTTGTACCTCTTGCCTTTAATTATTTCTCCCTTCCTCTAAGCTGCTGTTGCAAATGGCATAGCTTGATTTTTTTCCAATAGCCTCTTAAGCCCTTGCAGGAGTGTGTTGGAGCCCCTGGGCACGTTTTAGGGGTGGGATCTTTCCTTTAAGTACATTAAACTGCTGGAGAGCAGCATCCTACCACCAAATCCTTGGGCTGAAACTTCTAGGCTTGACTTGGAGTGGCTGAAATAGCTCTGAAAAACTATTTGAGAAGTGTTTCACCCTTCTGCAGGCACCATCAGCTCTGTGTGAGAGGAAATGCTTCCAGAGCAGGGGCTGAGGTGGGTCAGGGTCCTTGCTGTGTTACCTCACCTGGAAGCACTGGAGTGTGGATGTGGGAGCTGCTGAGCACATGCTGGTCCCTTTGGAAGGAGAGCTGTTGGAGGCAGTGCAGGAGGAATGATTCACCTCTCTGCAGTTCCCTGTTGCCATCCCTCAGCCCAGAGCCCATCGATCTGGCTCTGCCCTTTAATTCCAAGTTCCTGTATTTCAGGTTTCCACTGCATGTCCCTTCCCCTTGTTCTCCAAGCCCTCCAAGTGTGGTCTCCAGCAGAAGGTGAGGATGGAGTTGAGTCCATGGCACAAAGGTTTTGTGCTGTAGGTTCACAACAGCTGCTGGGCACTGCTTCCCTCCTTGCAGTGCTGATGGCTCCCAGCAGACCCTTCCCCAGCCCTTTGCTCCCCAGGGCTTGAGGCATCTCAAAGGCTTTGCTCAAGGCAAAGTGAGGGAGCAGCTTTCCCTCCCTGCTTGGGGGGTTTGACTCTTCAAACTGACCCTGGGTGGGCTCAGGGCTTTGCTTCCTCAGGTGCAGGGGGAGGTGATGGGACAGGCAGCTTAATCTGGAGGGAAAATCTCCTCTTCAGGAAGCAGAGGTTCTTCCTCTGCCCTGGATCTCTTCATCAGAGCATTTATGCATTTCTCCTGCAGGCCACCCAGGGAACAGGGAGTTGGTAGCAAAGGCTGTGCTCTGGGAGGAGCTGTGCAGCCCCAGTTGTGGGTACCAGGGCTCAGTATCACTTATTTATTATTAAAATGCTGGGGTCTGATGAAATGCAAAGTGCTTCTGGATGCAGAACTATGGCCTTAAAAACCCAATAAAGCAATGCCTGAACATGCAGCTGAACTAAAGGCTGGTGGATTAACAGGGGCTGCTGTGTGTGCTTCCCACTCCTTCCAGGGCTGGTGGGGCATCTGGGAATGGCCACATCTCCCTGGGTAAAACAAATCTGCTTCCTCGGAGTAAAGGGAGACACAGAGCTGGGACCTGTGTGGCTGCCCTGACTTTGGGTTGTGGTCCTGTGTGGACCATCCCGGGTGGCTTTTCCCATGGCCAGGTGGGGCTGTCCCTTATAGCTGCTCTTTGCTGATGCTCTGATTTAAAAAAAAAGCAGGATCAAAGGAGAAATGGGAAATCTTTTTGGTTTTTTCCTGCATGTGCTGGACCTAAATTTTGAGGGTGTTACATAGAGCCTTGGGAGCAGAGCGGGGCTGCTCCTTCCCATCCTTGTGTCTGTAACTTACACTAAAATATTGTCCTGAAGGCAGGGACCAGGTGCCCCTCAGAGTGTTGGGCTGTGCCCGCTGTCTCCCCTGGCAGCTGAGAGCTGGGCCCGGTGCCTGCAGGATCCCCAGGCTGCTGTGTGGGTGTGTGAGCGACCTGCAGGCAGCTGCTTGCCTGGCCCAGGGGAGCTGCCCTCCCCTGCTCCCCCACAGGGAATTTTGGCTCTGGGACATTGGAGGCTCCCCGTTCTCCCGGTGGGATGGGATGAGACGCGGCATCCATGGGACCAGCGAGGGTGCTATGCTGCTGTGCTTCCTCGGGGCAGCTCAACCTCCCTCCAGAAATGCACAAAAAGTAGTTTTTCTAATTAAAGCCTCCCCTCTCCTGGCCCCAGAGGAGCAGGTGGAGGATCATTAAGGCTGGAAAAGATCTCCAAGATCACCCACCGACCTCTCTCATCCCATTATCCCTCAAGTGCCACCTCTACTCCTTCTCTGAACACTCTCAAGACTCCACGGCGACCCTGTCAGTGCTTGACCACCCCTTTAGTGAAGAAATCGCTCCTAATACCCATCCCTGGCACAACTCCTCCCTTATCCCGAATTCCCCTGTTCCCCCCTCCCGCTCCCCTCGCCAGGGGGCGCTCCGCCGGCCCTTCCCGCGCATGCGCGGCGCCGCGACCTCCCCTGCTCCGACCTTCCCCTCATGGCGCCCGGGCGCGGGCACGCCGCTGTGCGCGCTGACGTCACGGCCTCCGCCGTGCGCGGGGGCGTGGCGGGGGCGTGGCCGCGGT